>JAMWYP010000190.1:972371-1172791 GCA_025563575.1 Acacia pycnantha
GGCACGGCCCCGGGCTCTATGAGCGCATACATTTTTATTTCATCTGTGAAAACATTTGGATGATGTTCAATTAATGGGCCTCATAATTATTGTGCACTCGAGCATATTTGTGGCAGACGTGCGCACGCCCATATCTGGGAAACATTTGGGTGATCCCTGACTCTTAGGCCTCATAATTATACCCCACGCGTGTTTGAGACAAGCATGTTTCTGAGATATATTTGGTAAAAGATGTATTGAAAAAAGAAAAGAAAAGTAATACTCTTGTCCTTAACATAGAACTTATTCCAGGAGTTTTCTATATATATATATAGGATGTATTTGTTATAGTTTTCAATCTTTTTATAATTTATCTTTATTGGTAATCCCTCAATAATAATTTAGGAAGAGGGGAAATTAAAGAAGATGACTGATATTTTAAAAAATATATGTCATATTAACTTCTTTAAAATAATCAAATTAGATAGATAAATATTATATTAAGGATCGAGAGGAAAAGTAATAGTAATCAATATTTTTCATATCAGATATTTGAATTTAAAACTGGATTCTAAGCCATTCAAGGCATATTTGAGACAATGTAAAAGGTTTCTTAAGGAGAGGTGTTATATCTAAAAGATGTGGGAAAATATATTTTGGGGGGAAGGAGAAACTTTTTTTTTTCCTTGTTAATACAAAGGTAAGCAAATAGCTTGAGAAGTACAAAGCATCCATTAATTAGAGAATCTTAATGTGGTTTTGAGAGATTTTACCACATTCCAGCTTAAATAACTCCAAACAAGCAAAAAAGCTGTCAATAAGACATCAAAATCAGGTTGTTCTCCTAAGTCATTTGGGCTTTAGATAGTTTGCACGTCTTAGTCTTTTTTTATACACTTGAATGATCTCAATATCCCAATTTGATAGGATAAGAGATCTTACTTCTTGAATCTCATCTTATAAAGGATGTATGTCAACACTCAATCAAGAGAAGGAAAAAAGAAGAGAAAGTTCTATGGACAAAGGAGAGTTAGGAACTTTAGAAAATATGATTTTGAGAAAAATTATTAAAAGTTTAGGGAAAAAAAAGGAAAAGGAATAAGGGTGGAAAGAGATAAAAAGAGAATATACAAAACTTGATCATGGATTCATAGTAATATAATAATTTAATGCTAAGAAAAGTAGAAAAACTTAATGTATCTTATATACTACTTCTGGTTCTAATTATAGGAACACTTTTGTAGTGCAATTGCAATTTGCACTATAAAAGTGTTCTTATAATTAGGGCTCGAGGGAGTATTTAACAAGTTACTTTTCTAATTAAATTTTATTATATTTGTTACGGACCTATATCAGGCCCAATAGCAGGACGACCCAACAATAGATATAATGCATATAAGAATCTATCTAATATAAAGGAGGACCCTAACTCACCCATAATCAAGGAACATCTTTAGATATGATATAACAGCTAAGATGCTCGAGCTAAAGATCACGCGAGGCCCACCATATCCAACCTAAGGTATAATACTCTATGAATACAGAGGTCAAGTCCTAAGGTACACACGTTTCTAACCTCGAACTATTTACACAGTCATCATTGTGCACACATATCACCCCCTTGGGCGAAGCCTTATTGTGTACAGTGATCCTAAGTTCTTCTAGGTATTTGTCTCATGGATATTCAGACTGAGCCTATCGATCCAGTATCAAAGCACTAGCCCACCAAGTTAGACATCTGTGTTCTACACTAGAACATTGGCGCCGATCGTGGAGACTGTAAATTTCAATCCCCGTGACCAATGATGGTCGATACAAGAAGTACAATCCAGATGCACCTCTCTAGAAAAACTAACTAGGCGGAAGAAACACCGCTAGCCGGGACTCCACCGCGCGTCACGAGCAGAGCAGCTCGAGGAGCCGATCGATCCCGCTCTTTAATAATGGACACTCGGAGGACGATCCATCGAACACGGCGTCCGCAACAACGACAAACCTCAACAAGCGGACGTTCAGCAAGGACCGCAGAACTCAATCCCAGAAGCTTTTCCAGTCGAAAATCTAAACATTCTCCATTTGCAAAACACTCTGAGCTCAATGTTGAGACGAATGGAGACCATGGAGCACCAAACCGCCCTTCAGATGCAACGATTGGATGAACACCTCAAGCAAAAGGATTCCACTGCCTCCATGGAAGGCCGAGATAGTGGAACTCGTGGTAAGGAGAATGACAGAAAGAATTCTCGCGATCTCTAGAAGATCGACGGGTCAGAACATGGACGGGTTGACATCGAGGCTGTTAATCAAAGCAAGGCAACTAAGAGCCCAGGGTATATTGACATGAGTTTGGACGGAGAAGATCAGAACCGAGGTGATAGTCCTCCACCGCATAAAACGTCAGGAGCACAACGGAGAAAATACATCAGGCAGCACAATAACAACCCTTTCTCGGATGATATTTTGAACGCGCCTTACCCGGACGATTTCGATTTGGCCGACCTATCGAAATACGATGGAACCCAAGACCTCACATCCCACCTCGAAAATTTCAAGGTAGTTATGTTCGTTAGAAGACTCCGAGAGCCTGTCATTACCCAAATTTTTTATGCAACTCTGAAAGGAGCGGCGCTAAATGGCTCCATACCTTACCTGTGAAATCGATCAACCAAAGAAAGAACAACCGAAGTCTCGTGACACTTTGGACAAAATTAAGTAGCGATCAGGAGACGCTCCAAAGTTATCTCGGACCGATTTAAGAACGTGGTCTTACAGTGCATGGATTAAAGGAAGACGTACACGTGCACCTATTAGCCGCCTACCTAGATGACAAATCTCTACCGGCATAGTCGTTTTCAAGAAGCCCGCTAAAATCTGAACGACTTCATAACTCTGGTCGAAGAAGTATTTGGAGATGGAGCAAATGCGCATAGCGAATGCTCCCCAAAGGGGGCAGGACAGGAAGACACCTCCAAGGGACAATAACCAGTTTGAGAGCCGCAAGCAAGACCACCAGGGAAGAAACGCGGATAATAAACCCCGTAGTCCGAGCCAAGACGAACCAATCCGTTTCTGCGCTTTCCATGACGGACCGGGGCACACTACAGACCAATGCTATGAACTCCGTGATGCCATCGAAAAGTTTATTAGAGAGGGTAAATTACGTCAATATGTGATAAAAACTCAAGGTCTAAAGAGAGACAAGCGCAAATAAGGAGACTGAAACGAGAGTCTGGCCCCCGAGAGGAAAAAGACGATAAGCAGCGAAAGCTGGCCAGTGATGAAGATGAATTCCCAGAGGCCGAGTTCGACTGTAACGTGATCATTGGGGCCTTTGGTGGAGGAGGTGACACGGCAAGCAAGCGGAGGAAATATATGAAGGAGGTCCTCTCGTGAAGGGACCTCCCCGTTGGTTTTGATTAGTTTTGATGATGTCTTATATAAATGTCATTATTAAGAGCAAAAAGTTTATATGATATATTTATCTCCTACATTGACTAACTACTATATTTAATGTAGATTAGTCCAAGTTGAATAATAGCTCAAGAAGGAGATAAGAGATTTTAGAAAGAAGAAATTGAAGAGAATGTCAAGTTCAAGAAGAATATGAGATATTGAAGAAGGTAGAACTTGCAGAGAATGATAAGTCCAAGCTAAATGATGGAGAATGATCAAGAAAATAAATTGAAGAAAGAAGTTCTTGCACAATATAATGGGAATATCATAATGTCAAGGAAGCAAGAAGTTATCAAATGATTTTGGGGGATAATCTAGAAGGAGAGAAGAAATTGAAGAAAGAAGAACTTGCACAATATAGTGGAATATCATTATTCAAGTTCTTATTTTGATGCGAGAAGTCTCCAAGATCATATGGAAGTTGGAATGGCTCAATCGGAGTTAAAACCAGCAAAAAATCAGTTCCAGGATGAGAAAACACGAGTTCAGATCTAAAAACTCGAGTTTCCTACTTCGCCACAATGATTTGCTCCTCTGGTATGAGAAAACTCGAGTTTAGGACACAAAACTCAAGTTTGGAACTCAAAACTCAAGTTAATCACTAACTGACTCGAGTTTGTAATGTCTTCAGCATCTCCGGTGTCTCTCGATAAGGAAAACTCGAGTTTTCAAGTAGAAACTCAAGTTTACAAAGTCTTCAGCAACTTCGTTTCACGTTTTACTTGGGTGACGCCCGTAATTTGATGATATCTCTCAAACCAGAAACCGGATTGAGGTGAAACCAGTGGCATATGAAACTAGACTACCAATTCGTCATTTTTATATACAATTCAAGCCCAAAGGAGTTTATATGAAGGAGCTATGAATTGTAGAACTTGACAGTGAAATTCACGTCACACAGCAGACCAAGCTTCAATGTTTTGAGTGTATCTCACAAATTACAATTCCGATTCATCGAAAATCGGTGGCATATGAAAGTAGACTCAAAGGGATTTCATAAAGATTTGAACGGACCAAAACGAAGTTCAGACCGTGGAGATATGGCCTTCGAAAGTTGACAGTCAGTTCAAGAAGTTGCAAAAATGCTTAACAAAGTCAAAACTCGAGTCATTAAGTTGGAAACTCGAGTTTCCATCAGACAGAGAGCAGCGAACGTCAGAGCATCTTCCAAACTCGAGTTTGTGAGACCAAAACTCAAGTTTTGATCAGACAAAGAGGAATCTAGAGTAACACAATAACCTCCAAACTCGAGTTTTAAAATGCAAACTCGAGTTTTCATCTCTCCTTCAGAAAATCACCGTTTCAGAAATCTTGATTCTTTTGATAAACATCCAGATGAATACCCAAATGACTTATAATACTTCTTAACATTATTTATATCATTTGTGTACGTGTTTCAGATGATCAAAGGTTGGTAAACTGAAGATCAAGAGTAAAGTAAATTCTGATGTCATAGATGGTTCAGAAAACGAAGTTCTAATGGCTAGTTCCATCTGAGTCTAACAACTATATTTCTTTATCCAACAGTCATTGAATATTCCAACGGTCATATATTGATCTTTACCTATAAAAGAAGTCAGATTCAAGACAGAAGAAGCAAGACATAAGCCTACATCTTCAAAATGCTCATACTCTTTACTCTTTGTTGTCAATGTTTACATAGCTTATCATGGAGAGTGAAATGATTTGTATTGTACTTCAGTGTTTATTCATTCACTTCTGAAATAGAAGATTTATTGTAATCATCCTATCATTCTATCTGAGAGTTACTCAAGATTGGGTGATCTTGAGTGGGAAACCCATTGTATTGGTTACAGCTTGTAAGGAGAGTGAATCTTAGTGAGAGGATTAATTCGAGTACAAAGTGTGTAATCAAGTGGGTGTATTGATTACAGTTTGTAAGGAGGAATGAATCCTAGTGAGAGGATTACTTCAAGTACAGAACGTGTAATCAAGTTGAAAGAAGATAGTGGATTGAAAATCTCAAGTGGAGCTTGGGGACTGGACGTAGGTCAAAGATTGGGCCGAACCAAGATAAATCACGCTTGCATATTCTCTTCCCTTATCTCTTATATTTCCAAAGATATGTTTATTTGAATATGTAATCATTGATTTAGAAAACGCAAAATATTTTCAAAGTATCAAGTTTTTAATCAGACACCCAATTCACCCCCCTCTTGGGTGATAGCCAGGTCTTTTACTCCCGAAGTTCAAAGAGGATCCCTAAGAAGACGGAACCTCCTCACTGCTTTTCATGAACTCAAGTGAGTTGTCGGGTTAAAAGAATCTTCATTGACGCCTGTAGCTCAACAGATATTATTATCCGGGACGCCTTCAAAAGGATGAACCTGGATCAAGAAGACCTAAAGCCGTGCAAGACAACCCTCATAGGGTTTAATGGAGAAATCTCCGCTCCTAAGGGATACATTGACCTCAAATTGACTTTGGGGATGAAGGAAGGTTTCAAGTCGACCGGTAACGTTTATTGTGGCCGAGTTCCTTCTCCATATAATATCATACTAGGGAGGCCGACTATCCACAATTGGGATATGCTAGTGTCCACCAAGCATTAGAAGTTAAAAATGGTGAGTAGTAAGAACAAAGTTATCACCATCAAGGGAGATCAAAAAGAGTCGCGACAATGCTATTTCGAGACGGTACGGGAAGGCGAAGGCGGAACCTCATCCCCACCCCGAATTCGCAAAGGCGAGAGCAGAACGAAGAACCTACAGAGGGGGAGTCGCGGCCACCACCAGTATGGTGGAATTGGACCTACTAGAAAACCCGAGATCCCACGACCAAAACCAAGGAGAGTTGGAGGGATTTGATAGTGGGAAATGGGCCAACGCAAATCACAAAAATAGGGAACATCGAGGCCGAGCTTAAAGATCAAATTGGAGGAATTCTTAACAAAGAATCGAGATGCATTCGCATGGAACTCATCAGAAATGCCAGGGATTGACCCTAATTTTTACTGTCATAAATTAGCCATACGTGCTCTCCTTCATGGATGCCTACTCCGGCTACAACCAAATTGCTATGCACCCCGACGACAAAGAAGCGACAACCTTCATCACCGAAAAAGCAAACTATTGCTATAACGTGATGCCTTTTGGGTTAAAGAATGCCGGGGCCACATACCAGAGAATGAAAATAAAGTCTTTGAGGATTAGCTCGATCAAAACATAGAAGTTTACATCGACGACATGATCGTCAAATCATACAACTCCTGACAATCACATCCGAGATGTGGAACAAACTTTTGAAAATTAAGGAAGTACCAAACTGGGTTGAACCCGGCCAAATGCGCATTCAAGTCCCCGCCGGAAATTCCTCGCCTCCGTTAACCAATCACAAAATTGAAGCCAACCCGTATAAGTGCAAGGCCGTACTCGACAAGCCCCGAGGAACGTGAAAGAGGTCCACGCGCGACGGAAGATTGGCATTGACCAGATTTTTACCGAGATCGACAGAGAATGCCCTACCCTTTTTCAAATTTTTGAAAAGGAGGCACAGGAGACTGAATTTGGATCGCGACGCCGCAATTGAAAAAATCAAGCGTTGGCCGGGAACCTCGCCGGTTCTATCTAAACCACAACCTCGGTGAGACGTTGTTCCTTTACTTGTCACTGGGGAAGAAGCAGTAAGCGCGGTCTTGGTCCAAGAGACAGAGAACGGTCAGGAACCAATATACTTTGTAAGCAAAGCACTGCAGAGCTCGGAGCTCAGGTATTAAAACCTAGAAAAAGTGGCTTTCGCCATACTCATGACGGCAAGAAGACTTCGCCCATATTTCTAAGGACATCGAATCGTCGTTCAAACCACTCAACCGCTCCAGCAGGTACTGCACAAGCCCGACTTGGACGGCAGGATGATCAACTGGGCAATAGAACTATCAGAGTTCGACATCGCCTACAAAGCCTAAGACGCCATCAAATCGCAAGCGTTGGCGGACTTTGTCCGGGAATTGACCCCGACAAGGAAGGACGGAATGGATGACATCGACTTATGGAAAATGTATATGGATGGCTCGTCAAATTCCAAGGGAAGTGGAGTCGGAATCATCATTGAAAGCCCGGAAGGGGTTGCAATTGAACATTCTCTTTAGTTAAACTTCCCTACGTCAAACAATCAAGCCGAATACAAAACACTTTAACCGGGCTCCAACAGCAAAGGAGCTTGGAGCCCAAAGAGTTAAGGTCTTTACCGACTCTGCACCTCATGTCGACCCGCATCGATGGGACTTACCAAGCCAAGAGCCCCTTGATGGCAAAGTACTGAATAAAGCAAAGGACATGGTTTCCATTGAAGAAGTAATACCACCTACATCCCCAGAGGAGAAAACATCGAGCCGACATCCTATCAAAGCTTGCAAGTACAAAGGGCCTGGGGAACCATAGAACTCTGGTCCAGCAAAACTTAGAAGAACCAAGTTGTATCATGATCGTATCAGCATCCACCGATTAGAGAAAACCAATCGAAGATTACTTGGAGCGAGGAATCCTCCCCCTCGAGAGCACCTAAGCGAAGAGGCTGGTCTGAGAGGCGACTGTGTACACGATGGTAAAAGATCACCTACACCGAAAAGGCCTATATTCCCCAATGTTAAGGTGTTTGAGCTCGAACGAAAGCAAGTATGTTTTGGTAGAGATACACAAAGGAATTAATAGGCGCACACATGAGAGCGAAGGCCTTGGCAAGAAAGGCATTGCGGGCCGGCTATTATTGGCCGACTATGGAGGTGGATTCGAAAGAGTTCGTCAAGAAGTGCGATAATCGCGAGGCATGCAAAAATCATTTGGTTCCCCTCCGTCGACTGTGAATGCATCTCGCCCCTGGTCATTTTACAAGTGGGGGATGGATCTCCTAGGGCCATTCAAGACGGCCCCTGACAACCGCGATGGCTAGTGGCTGGCGGTCGATTACTTTACAAAATGGATCGAACCCAAACCCCTAACCACAATCACTCGGCTCAAGTACGCAGTCAGAGAACAAAACATTTTTTCTCGTTTCGGGATCCCGCCGAGGTTGTGATGATAATGATACACAATTCATTGATAAGAGGTTCCAAGGCATGATGACGGATCTCGGATCAAACACCACTTCGCCTCCGTGGAACATCCTAAATCAAATGGCCAAGCGAAGGCATCAAACAAGGTGATCGTCGATGGTTTAAGGAAGCGGATGGAGGATGCGGAACCTAGTTGGGTCGAACAGTCTATAGCATTCTCGTGGGGCTACCAACCAAAGACTCAATCGTCAACCCAAGAGACCCTTTTCCGGATGACCTACGGATGTGAGGCAATGATCCCCGTCGAGATAGGCCAATCGTCATGGAGGAGGTTAAGGACCCTTAAGGAAGCGAGGAGACGAATAACAAGGCACCGCGACGAGTTAGATTTGGTTGACGAGGTCGATCACAAGACAATCGCCGAGATATGGCTACCAACAACTCGTTGCCAAGTACAATCGAAAGGTAAGGCCCCGGTCTTTCGACAGGGGTGACTTAGTACTTAGAAGAGCCAATGTTTGAAACAAAAACGCCAGGGATGGAAAGCTTGCTACAAATTGGGAATGCCCTTACCGAGTTAAGGAGAAGCTCGACAAAGGAGCTTACATTCTGAAGACCCTGGCAAGGAAGCCAATCAAAAGGACGTGGAACGCCGACAAACTAAGGGTCTACTATAGCTAGACCTAGTTATCGCGTGCATAATGTGCCGGAAAAACCATGTCTGAGTTAGTTTATTTTGATTTCAGCATTTCCATTTCAATTTTCCTTTTTCGCTTATGCAATTTCCGTATTTGAAGTTGTTAGCTCTTTGGAGCTAATTATTTCTTGAATTAATGAAGAGTTCTTCAATGGAGACTCAATTATGAGACTATTGAATGACGTTCCAAATACCTACAAGGGAATGGACAAAGACTCGGGTCATTGAACCCTGTCATACACCAACGATGGTTAAAAGGCTAACACCGGGGCCAACGAGCTCGGGTTCTTAAATTACGTGAGGCTGCTGTTATTAGCCCTCGCAAATATTTTGATGCATCAAAACTCACTCCTAGATAAGAAGGTGAATTGTCATCCAGACCTTGATCAGGTCAAAATGTTTAAGTGTGCATTCCTACACCGCAGCTGAACATGCGACAGTTTGCCCTTATCCTGGTTAAGATACCGAACAACGAAACCGGAACGCAGTAGTGAGGTTAAGTTGAAAACCCCTACCCATATACCTGGTCTTTAGTACCGAAAGAATATCCGCAGATTCCACATAATTAAGACCCCGCCCGGCCATAAAATTACCAACACGATTGGGATTTGCAAAAGTAAATTCGTCACGCGAGGAATGAAAGACACAAAAGTAAGCTCGACTTAATTAAAAGAGTAAATGCAAGTAATATTGATAATTGGTTCGTTCAAAGGACAACAATTACATACAAAGAAAATCGGTACAACACATCGGCACACAAACAGACCGAGGAACACCCGACACTTAGCTAGGAAGGGTTGCGTCTTCCAGTGGAACTCCATCCCCTTCGGGCGAAACAGTGGAGGAAGCTTCTTCGCCGACCTGGCCACCTTGGTCTTCATTCACGAACGATATCGAGTCATTCCCAGGTGACGAAGGTGGCGGGATCAGAACACCATCTTTAATAAAAGGCCGGTGATCATACTCGGCAATGTTTAAACTCACCTCGGGGTTCGATGACGGGTCTGCGCAAGTGCCATTTTGAAGAAATCGTGGCGGCCGCCTCGAGTCTCCACGCAATGACGCGGGCTTTCTTCTCGTCCGCAAGGGCAGCCTTTGTTGTTTCTAGTTCGGCGATGAGCTCGCCGTGCATTGGACTTGCAGGGGACTTCACGGCATCCAAGCTCTTGGAGTAAGCTGCCCGTACACCCGAAGGTTTGAAGTCGTCCTCTCCAAAGCATCCTTTGTCGTCAAAAGCTCCTGGCCGCTTCCAAGAGCGGCTTTGGACGTGTTGAGCTCCTCCTCACCTTCTTTTCCTCCACCGCTCGTCCTTCTCCAATCTCATACACCGTATTTTAGCCGCAGCCTCGACATATTTGCCTTTCAAATGAAGCACCGCCTACGCCAACCCGACGGACTTACACACATAATCTTGCACGTCGTGAACCAACCATTCATCAATGTCGGCTAGGGAAAGGCATTCATAAATTGGAGGGGAGGGAGAAACGCAATGCCAAGTTCCTTTGTCACCCCCTTTTCCCATGCAAGCCCACGGGCGATCTTGAAAGCAGGAGGAGGAGTGGCAGGAATCTTGGTTGGAGACAGAGGAGCTAGCGGATGCGAAGGGGAAACCTCTTTCCCCGTTGAACCTAGGTCGGTTGGACGGGAACTCTGGCTAGTAGGAGGAGAGGGAGAAATTCCTTGTCTATCCGAGGTCTTCGTTTTCTTGGTCGTCGTCGCTTGAGATGCCGCGTCGTCCTTTCCTTTCCCGACTTAGGGGCTGTACGCTTCCTAGTTACCTTCTTACTAAGCGCATCGGTATTCGGGTTCACATAGGATAGATACCGAGGAAACTCCTCCATATTTTGATCTACAAGACAAACATGGAAGTCGAAATTCATGCTGTATATAGTATAGGCAAAAGCATAAACACTGTGACAAATAACAAAAGAGATCATACTAGCTGCCGACTCCAACCTGGCACCAACCCGGTTAATATAAAAGGCCGCACTTTTAACACCGTGTACATTGACATAAGAAGTCAGCCGATCTACAGAGGAAACCTCTTCGGCTGGGAGATCATTAGGTTGGATTTGATAGGAAGTGGAGGTCAGTTTGTGATGGTCAATAGTCCAATACAAAGGGAACCTCCATTCCACGTCTTTGCACTCGGCCCATTTTAGAAACCAAGGTTGTTCCTCAGGCTTGGCAACCACTTTGAAGAAGCTATTCTTGAAATGTTTGAAAGATTCGGAATAGGCGGTCAAAAGTTTTCTATCGGGATCGTCCTGAAGGGAAGTCAACCCTTTCAACTTGGCTGATTCCTTACTGGAGCGAGGAGTAAAAGGACAAAAGAAATAAAAGAATAGGGTAGCAAGACAGGTATGGGTTCTTGGAAGGAGCCGCACAAGCGCCCGAAGGCGACTAGATAAGCCCACCCATTAGGGTGAAGTTGAGGGGGCCAAGTGGAGGTGGTTCAAAGCAGCCATTTGGAACTCGGTAAACGAAAAGCGAATACTGAGCCAGGACATGTAATCCCTATAGAAAAAGAAGAAGTTGGTGCATCCTACCTCCCGAGTAGAGCAAATTGGTTCATTATCATCGGGAGGACTCAGGAGGCATCCGTCTAATTCTTCCAAACCCAAGATGTCTATATCGGCGGCGGTCATTAAGGAGTGAGTCTTTAAGACTTCGTGCGTCACCCAGGGGTATTTGTTGAACAAAACCTTGGGAGGACTGGAGGAGCCCGACTCTCCCGAGATCGATTGAGAACTATGGGGTGAGGACGGCGACTCCATTTACCTATAACAAAAACAAAAAGGCTAGAATTAGCATGGAAAGGTATACCTGACATATGCATGCTACTGCGTGAAGAAGGTGGAATGGACGGACCAGGAGAATGCGACTCCCAGAAGCTGGGCTAGGTTCAGAGGACGACCTATGACGGCAGGAACCTAGGGTGATGTTGGCCAGGGAATCTTCGCCACTCGCGATGTAATAAGAACTTGAGGCAATACAGCCCTAGCAGGGCCGAGGTATCCATCAAGAAGGGATTCCTACCTTGCGTGAGGGGGAGCCTCATAAAAATTGATAGGCTATACCGGGATGACCTCGGTTTCACCCCGACTCCCGGGCAAGGCCTAATGTTGGCGAAACCGGATTATGAGACCTAGTGACGGTGGGTTGAGACCCTCAACATTCCTCCTACTAGACCCACCGCGAGCAAGACGGCTAGCCTTTGCTCCTCGAAAAGAGGAGAGCCCAACAACCAAAAACTAGTTCGAGGATAACGTGCACGCAATGCCTCTTCCTCTTCCGGAGTTAAATGTCGACTCGAAGTGGGCGAGTGGTTAACCTTACCCATCGACACTGGAAGTTGAAACCTAAAGAGACATAAAATATCTGATAAGGAGGGTGGGGGAAACCAAAATGAGCAAAACTAGACGACGGATACCCCTACGAACAAGGGCATACGATTATGAGAATGTAACCAGAACTCAGAGGTTACCCAGAAATTCTAACCAAAACTCACCCAGAAAACCCAAAGACAAGCCTACCTACAATACAGGGAGGAAGAAGCGAAAAGTAAAAATCGCAGAATCAACGAACTTCAAAATGAAAGCAGATAAATGGTGGACATACCTGAGCAATTGAAAGTCAGAGAAGTACGAAGTAGTAGAATCTGAGAGTCCCTGAGAGATTTTTGGTGCAAGAAAACCAGAGTTTTTCAGAGTAGAGAAGAGAATGCCAAGAACGAGTGAAAGGGGAAGAATGGAGGAAATACGAAATGATACTCAAGCGATAAGGGTAAAGGAGACAATTCACCCTAAAAGCAGGGGTGACGTATGGTATGCGATGGGTGCATTAAATGCGCACGAAAATCACAAGCGGCTAGGCGTGGCGGTTATAACCCATTGCCAATCTAGGGAAGCTAGGTCTCAAGGGGCAATGATGGCGAATGCAGAAGGATCATTACCTCGAAGTCAAGCAAAACCCTTGGTGAGTACCCCGGATCCTCGAACCTCTTGGTAATACCTCGAAACCTTGAACCTCTTGACATTACCTCGAATCCCCGAGTGAATGACTTCCATAGCCGGGTCAACGTAACCCAACTCAGCAAGGTACGGTATAGTTGCAAGAGAGCCAAGGACACACCAAACTATCTCAGATAACTTGTTTGGGGGCAAAATACATCCCGGCAGCTCAAAAGCTTGAACTACCGGGTCAGGGGCAATCGTTTACGGACCTATATCAGGCCCAATAACAAGACGACCCAACAAGAGATATAATGCATATCAGAATCTATCTAATATAAAGGAGGATCCTAACTCACCCTCAATCAAGGAATATCCTTAGATATGATATAACAGTTAGGATGCTCGGGCCAAAGATCACGTGAGGCCCACGATATCGAACCTAAGGTATACTCTATAAATACAGAGGTCAAATCCTAAGGTACACACGTTCTAACCCTGAACTATTTACATACGATCATCACCGTGCACACACATCACCCCCTTGGCGAAAGCCTTATTTTGTACGGTGATCCTAAGTTCTTATGGGTATCTGTCTCATAGATATTCAGACTAAGCCTATTGATCCAATATCAAAGCACTAGCCCACTAGGCTAGACATCTGTATTCTACACTAAAACAATATCCAAACAGGGTTTAATATTTCTATATTTTTTCTACTACACTCAAATAAAAGTGAGTTGGTCCCATTGTAAAGAGAAGAAAGAGAAAATATTAGTAGGACCCACTCACTTTTATGTGAGTGTGGTAGAAAAAATGTTTCTGCAATAAAAGCAAAAACATTAAACCCATCCAAACATCTGTATTGAACATTTAAGGCCTACTATATAAATGATCCTGTTAACATAGATTTAAAATAATGGTAATATATTAGGAAAGTAATCAGTGTGACATACATTTGAAGTGGTTCAACCACCCCTACAAAATAATAAGTTGAGAAGACTAAAAAAGGAATAAACAACTAATCAAAAGGATTTGAAGATTCCGTAACCTTTTCTACTTTTATCGAAATAACATGAGTAAATTTTGGTAAATCAAATATATATATAGTACAATTTGTAGTGAGTTATGTTATCTATATCTATAATCTATAATTAATAAATAGTAGGTACTTATCTTAAGACTTGACCTAATGTGCTACTCCCTCCGGTCTTAATTATAGGACATATTTAACCGATTTTGAGGAGATTAAGGAAAGAAGTTAAATTAGTTAAATTTACTTATTTTTCTAAGATGCCCTTATATAAATTTAAAATGACATACATAAAAGTGAATCAACAGCTTCTGCCACATACTTCTCCGACCTAGAATTTTCTTTTCCACACACTACCTAATTAAAATAATGGTTTTGCTATATACACATATGAGTGTATATATATGTACACACATATATATATGTGTATATATATGTACACACACAATATGTGTGTGTGTGTGTGAGTTTCATTGATTGCAAGAGTCTACGCACCTATATACATAGGGGCATTTTAGGAAAAAATTGATTAAGTGTTGTCTTATAATTATGACCAAAACCAACTCTCAAATATTGTTGTATAATTAAGGTGTTAAAATTAGTGCATTCCGATATGCATGGGGAGATGAATTCGGGTGTTGGGACAGAGGAAGCGGTAAGTGTGTGATGTGGACATTGGCAGCACCACTAAGATACCTAGGTGAGTGTAGCTTGGCCCTTGTGAAAACTAATCTAGCTTCCATGGCTAGCAATGAGCTGATGTCAAGTCTCGAAGGAATATTTGCAAAGAAATGCCCCGCTGATTCTAGTTTAGACAGTGGATTTAGGAGAGATTTTGATTTGTATGTCTCAAGGAACTTTGGCAATTTTGCACAGGAAATGAAAATGCTTTTGGAAACAGTTTGGAACATTGTGGCATGGGAAGTTGTAACAGCTTTTGCGGCACTTGAGCTTGTTGAACTTACTAAAAAGATTCAAGAACTTACTGAAAAGATTCAAGCTGTTGGGGAAAGTGGAGATAACACAAATTAAAACGGGAGAAGAAAAATGAAGAGAAGAAGAAGAAGGTTGTTTTAGGCAAAGGAAATAGTGTGATTCTACAATTAATTAAGGACAAGTTGCATAATAAAAGAGGCGATGTTGTTGATATGTCGGGATTATTGGAGATATGCTGATATGGGTTGGAGATTTTCTCTCATTTTTTGATTTGAAGGATCCTGAATTTGATGTCTTTTTATCTAAAATAAAGGATTTTATAGAAAGCAATGAAAGCAGAAGACTATCCAAAATGTTAGTATTTAGGTGTCCTAAAGAGACAATCTGTAAGGATAGATCATCACCATTTCTACGTTATAGTATTTCGTTATTAATAAATGAGCATATTTTATTTTTATCATATTTATGTCTCGCCTTTATTTTAAGGTAAATATGTGTTTGAAGATAAAAGCCCTAAGAATAAAACATGTGTTATTTTTAAGGATCAATGATAGATATCATGATCATGAGGACTCGAGAACATTGGATATCTATTGCCTAAAACTTGTTCCTAGTCTTGAATCACCAAAAAAGGGTATTGATGATCTCAATAAGACTAGTACGACATCATCTACTTGTATAGAGATACAAGGTAGAGATCTCATGGAATACAGGCATGGTGATGACTTAGCTGATGTCATGGGTGGATCTGTTGGAGAACAGATAGCACCGAACTGACCCTCCAAAAGACTCCACAAAGATTCATTATAGAGAATATCATTGGATATGTAAAGTCTCTTGTCGTTTGGTAGTGCGGATCGTCTTGGACTTAAAGATGTCATTGAACACTATGTCTTAGGGTTATACTTTGACTGTACAACTCTATCCACCCGAAAATGGGGAAAACAATGTACTCTTGGGTGTAACTCGAATACATGAGTATAGATGGACATCTTTGAGAGGACTCACAGTTCCCTACAATGGATTAGTCATTTACAAGACCAGTAGAGCTTAGATAGCTTTTAATTAACTCGGGAATTTGTGTGCACAACAAGTGATCATGAAGAGTCATGATCTGTTATAGAATTAATATAAGAAGATTCTTAGTTCTGTGAAATAGCTACATTTAGTCAATTAAGAGAGATGATACCCTATCTTTGCTCTCGACTAAATGTAAATGACGATGAGAGGGATGATGCTTGCACGGTATCCAAATATGAAAGGTAGATCACTTGATTAACTCAATTAGTTCTGGGGCCGCAGAGCATTGCTAGTGTCTTATGAGGTCATTAAATAAATTGAGCCCGTTAAAGGGGTTTTTAATTGGTCCGAGTTTATTTATGTCAGTGACTAATTGGGCTTAATGGGTCACACACAAAGGTTATTCCTGATTGTTTAAAATTAGCAAACTTGGACCAATAATTGTTATTGGGCTTTATCAAGAGTAAATGTGTAATTGGGTTGGAGTAGGACTCCAAGCCCAATGAGGAGATTTAAATTTTAATTCAAAAGGTTAGGTTATAAAAGATAATTCGTAATTATCTATATATATATATATATATATATATATATATATATATATATATATATATATATAACTTTTTTTTTCTCAAAGACTCACCTAAAAGTGAATAGGTCCCATTGTAGAGATGAAAGAGAAAATATTAGTGGAACCCACTCACTTTTATGTGAGTGTTGCAGAAAAAAAGTTTCTACAAAGAATCTGAAACATTAAACCCTATATATATATGTATAAAAATCCAATAATGATTGGATGAAGATAGGAGAAATAATAAATAAAGATTTATTTAAAATAATTTTGAATTTTAGTTTAAGAGATGAATGTGATTCATCATCTTAAATTATTATTCAATATTCAAGATATGGATTTAATTCATTATGATTTGGATTTTCCAATTCAAGTTTGGATTGGGTCTTTCTTGTGAGCATTTAAATTAGGGTTAGACTCTTATAAAGTACTAATTTTTTATGTGCCCTTTTTATGGACTTTTTTTTTTTAAAAAGAAGAGGAAATAAATGTGATCCATCATCTTAAATGCAATCCAAAATCAAGATATGAATATGATTCATCGTATTAAATTCAATCAATCAATCAAGATGTGAATTTAATGTGACTTGGTTGACAAGTAGTTGACTTATTACCTAAAACCCCTTTCTTAGTGCATAAGTTGAAAATTCCTAAGGCAATTAGGATTAGGAATTTTTGGTCCACCAAGGCTATAAAAGGGGGAGGGTTGGACCCTTTTTAAACATCCTTATACTCTCTAAATTTCGGTCTTTACCAAAGGTTTAGAGAGGAAAAGGCATCATCTATAAAAGGGTAAGGCTCCAAGCTTGTTCATCCTATCCATAACCTAATTCCAAGAAACCATTACCTTCTTGAAAAGAGAAAAACCCAAGAAAACCAAACCTCAACCTTGTCTTCGCCTAGCAAGCATCCAAGGAGCGGGAGGTTTCGGAGAAGGAGTTCTCGTTGCAATCGGGGGATAATCGTGTGGATTAACGTTAGAGGACATCAACAACATTGAGGTCTTCAAGTGATCTAAGGTAATCCTAATCTCCAATAGTCGTGTTATTAAGTTATCTTAATCCCCAATAGTTATTTTAACTAGTAATCTTAAAGCTCATGAATATTATAATTTGTTATGAATTCTCATAAGCATCATAAAGAGTTACGAATTAATAATTAATAACTTATTAACGTAATGAGTTAAGGTTAATAATTTATAGGTACCGTAAGGAGTTACGAGTTTCCACAATGATCAAACAAAATTTTTGTTTTCAACCTTATAAAACTTTGCATGAAAGTTATGTAATAGGCAAAATTAACCAACACAATATTCCTAAGGTAATTGTCTCAACTTATGATGGGCGTCATTCTAGTTTGTGTTAGATACTTCTGTTTTTAGCCGGCGTATTTTTACACTTCGTTGATTTTATTGACAGATCAAAATGCACAAATCATTTCCGCTTTTCTATTGTGTTAGCTAAAAGTAATGGACTGGTTTCTTTGCTATTTCTGTTCCTAGATTGGGTGGGGTTTTGATTTGATAATCTTACGATGAGCATATCAATTTAATATCTAGGGGACTCGTGACTTTGCTAAAGAACAAATGACACTAAGGAAGATAGCCTTTTCAATAATAGAGAAAGTTTTTGAGAGGCACGATGCCACAGCCTTGGATACGCCAGTTTTCGAGTTGCGAGAAACTCTCATGGGAAAGTACGGGGAAGACTCAAAGCTAATTTATGATCTTGCTGACCAGGTACATCTTTATTAATTGTTCGTGCCTTTTCTTACTAAATGTAAGCTGTAACTTTTGAATAGATATTGAGATGATAAGATCTGTTATTCAAGTTTATGTAGATGTCAGCTGTTCATTCTATATCTTTGCTTACAATCTACAGACTCTGAAGAAAATCATAGCGTGTGTGAATTGTAGAACCAGTGGGTCTGTTAAATCTAATGATTTGCATAAATGTCGCCACAATGTTTTCCTAGTTCTTTTTTCCCCTACATAAAAAGAGTATCTATAGTTTGAGGTGTGAGAATAATACAAAAAGCTATGTAACAGAGGACAAGGAATACTCTGTGAGCATAAGCTAATACAAAACAAACTAGATGGTTTGAGCAACTTTGAATTATTTTTCCATGGCAAAAGTTTATTTGAACATTTGGATCTTATCAACTATGTTCTAACCTGTACTTTGACATTTTTGACAGGGTGGCGAGCTCTGTTCTTTGCGGTATGACTTAACTGTTCCATTTGCTAGATATGTAGCCATGAATGGTCTAACATCCTTCAAAAGATACCAAATTGGCAAGGTCTACAGAAGGGACAACCCATCTAAGGGAAGATACCGAGAATTCTATCAATGTGACTTTGATATTGCTGGTCAGTTTGAGAAAATAGGTCCAGATTTTGAGGTTGTTAGAATTTTGACTGAACTGCTTGATGAGCTAGACATTGGAGACTATGAGGTAAAGATTTATTTTCATAAATTTTGTTTGTTTGTTTTGCTTTTCTCAAGATTGATAACTTAATGTCTAGGAGAAACGTCTACTATTTCTTGTAAACTTTTCTGTAATGTGGTGCGGTTTTGAGGAGTCATGATGGAAGGCTGTCAAAAGTGAGATGAGATTTAATCCAATAAGTAGGGACCCAAATGAGTCTCTGACTTTAGGGCACAATGCTCTACTCCGTATAATATATCCTTCAGAAGATAGACATATATAACTAAGGGTTCATGATAAAAGTTGAACTCAAAATTAAGGACTAAAGTCATTTGCAAGAAAATATAAAAATACCATTTTACTAAAGTTGAATCACATATATGCTAGCCCGATGATAAACTTGATCACATGTTAATATGCCCAACATGCCTAGAAGCTTCCTTTCTGTGATTAAATGCCTCCGCTTCATTAGTATCAATAGAAACAACATCATGCATCCCATCCTCTATTTAATTATTAAAAATATCCATGATTAATGACTCAGAGAAATCTGACACCAAGTTAACACTATCATTTGTATTAGCTGCATTAATTTTTCTACGTTATCCCAATTGGAGAAATTTGGTTATGTAAGATCCATAAGCAAGCCTAGAAGGCAACGTAATGCTGATGGAAGAAGTGCAGTGTAAAACTGTAAATTACACCTCTAATTATCACCAAAAGAAATTATGTTTTTAGAGTCTTAATTTGCGTGCTGAAATTGCTTTCACCTAAATGTTACATAGAATCCTTTATCTAGAAGCTTTAAAGGTGAATCATTAGATTTGGTACGGAAAGTGAAATTTGAATATTGTTTTGTCAACTATCAGATGAACTGTGCAAGGCGATTGTAGTTTAATTTTAACCTTGCTCTTCTAAAATCTGACTAGTATAACTCAACCCAAATGATGGTAAAGTCGAACCTTGTATACAGACTCATTTCAATATCATGGACAATGTAATTGTGATTTCCTTACTTAGTTCTTGATGTTAGTGTATTGTGGTTTGAATTTCATCTGACAATATTTTGTAATAATGTGTTCTGACAGCAATTTGCGTATTGAATATTGATATTTTTCTTTGTTAAATTTATATGATTTCACAGATTAAGTTGAATCACCGAAAATTACTGGATGGAATGATGGAAATTTGTGGAGTTCCAGCCGCAAAGTTCAGAACTATATGCTCAAGTATTGACAAGTTAGACAAGCTGTCTTTTGATCAGATACGAAGAGAAATGGTGAGCACATACGCATTTGCTTGTGTCTCTTTCCATTTGATTAGAATATTACTAATGGGTTGTGGCCAGTGTTTTTGGTATGTAATATGTTCCTTCTTTCGGTCGTTGAGAACGGTTCAGTCCAATGCATTTTAAAATATCTTTTAATTTATAGCTTTATTTATTGGGAATCAGTTAATTAAAAGTATGGCTCTAATTTTCAAGCTTCCAGTTCAAGGTAGGCATTGGTTGGTCCATTGGTATAAAAGAATGACGCTGTGTTTATGAAAAATTTCATTCTCTGGATTTAGATATATGTACTAAGTAATTCATGGCTTTCTTATTGGTATAGGCCTTTTTTTATATTAAATTAATTTGTTGGTTTTAATTTTAGATATATGTCTGATAATTTTTAATTTGAGCTGTTATAGGGATGTTATGTTAGTTCATTAACATCCTTCGAGCAGCTAGGGCTGATTTTTCTCCCTGTCCTGCAACATGCTTCATACAATCATTTTGTAGGTGGAAGAAAAAGGAATATCTGCCGAGACTGCGGACAAAATTGGAACTTTTGTTAAGGAAAAGGGACCTCCTTTGGCATTGTTATCTAAATTTAAACAAGAGGGTAGTGCTTTCTTAGAACATGCTGGATCTGTTGACGCATTGAATGACCTGGAAATTTTATTCAAAGCTCTGGATAAATCGAAATGCATTGGTAAAGTTGTTTTTGACCTGAGCCTCGCCAGAGGTCGTGATTATTATACCGGCGTCATATTCGAAGCTGTTCTCAAGGGTGGTGCACAGGTAAATTCTGATATCTTTATCTTTACTATTATTAGTTGCATCATATATGTATCACAAGTTGAAAGTTTTGCTAGTTAAATTGATAACTAGTGATTGAATCCTTTATGTTGCTCTTTTGATTTTTGAACATAATAAAAGAAATGAAGGATGAAAAGATAGCTTTTTATTTTAAAATAAGGGAGTAAAGCCTTCATACTCGTTGGCAAAAAGGTTATAGCATTAGTGAAATTCATCTCTAAAGTTTCAATTAAAAGATTCCTTTTTCCTTCTTTGCTCTCTTCTTTTTTAGGTTTTATGAAAGAACTTCTTTCCCTGTGAAATTCATCTCTAAAGTTTCAATTAAAAGATTCCTTTTTCCTTCTTTGCTCTCTTCTTTTTTAGGTTTTATGAAAGAACTTCTTTCCCTTTAATTGTTTGCCATATGACTGACTCAATGTAATGCGATAAATTCATCATTGCACGGTAGCGCGCAGTAATAGCATAATGCAACTAAAGATTAAATATAGTTCTTATTCTGCAATTCTGAAAAGGAAATATGTAAGTAAAAAAGAAACCCCATGATTTTAGGAGGGGGGCTTTCTTTAACTGATGGTATGATATTCACACACATGCACACATAAACATGTCTTGTATGTGGGAATGGGATGTGAGTGTACAAATCTCTGTGCCCAGGCTGGTTCTATTGCTGCTGGTGGTCGATATGATAACCTGATTGGGATGTTTGGATCCAAGCAAGTTCCAGCTGTTGGTGTCAGTCTTGGAATTGAGAGAGTATTTGCTATAATGGAGCAACTTCAGGAAGATCGGAACCAGGTAATTGTAAATCTTGTTTTGCTTGCTTCCTGTAATCAACTACCCACTTTGGTTGTTGCTGGAAAGATTGGTCATTTACGTTTTATGAAATAATATGGTTTTGAACGCTTTGAAATATTTGAGTTCGAGCAATATTGTATTTCTTGTTAAAGTAGATGAGAATGGAGACGTGGAAATTTTTTGCAAACGCCATTGCATCTGCACATGCTTGATTTTCCTTGTCAAATACAGCTGTAAATAAAGTCATGATGAGGAACCAATAAATCATTGGATTAATAATGTTTCCTTTGCCCGTACCCACCAAGCTGACAATTTCTTAATCACTTGTGATCACTTTCATGTAATATATTTTTTCGTTTGTTGGTTGGTGCATTTGTTAGATGCCTCGAGCAAACAAAACTGAAGTCCTAGTGGGCATATTGGGGGATGACCTAACACTTGCTTCAGAGCTGGTAAGTGAGTAGTGGGATGTTGGGATCAAAGCAGAATTCACGGTCAATAAAAGACCAATGAAGCACATAGACCGTGCCAGAGAATCTAGGATCCCTTGGATGGTCCTGGTGGGTGAGCGAGAATTGAGTAAAGGTGTTGTGAATCTCAAAGATGTTGAAGCTAATAGAGAGATGGAGATCTCCAGAGATCAAATTGTCGAGGAGCTTCGAAGACGGTTAAACCCATAAGTCTCATGGCCAGCTCGAGCTAACTTTGGAAAAAGTTGAGTTTGATTATTCTCTGTGGTTAAGTGTCATGTTTCGTTTTTTGTGACTAGACAATCATTTAAACATTTGAACTAGGGAGGTATAGGTATCACTGTGTCATATTTCTTTCAGATTTTTCATCAAAGAAATAACTTGCAGATTTTGATTTTTGGATGACTGATTCATATTTGATCCAAAAAAGAAAAGAAAAAAGGACTGATTCACAGGCCTCATAATTACTGTGTACTCAAGCATGCTTCTGAGATATATTTGGTAAAAGATATATTGAAAAAAAAGTAATACTTCCTCCTTTCCTTAATATAGAACTTATTTGGAGAGTATATATAAGATATATATTTTTTGATTTGCCAATCTTTTTTAATTTACCCTTATTTAATCCCTTAGTAATAATTCAGGAAGAGGTGGAATTAAGGAAGGTGGTTAGAATGTTTTAAAAAATATATGTCATATTAACTTACTTAAGTAACTTCTTTAATCTAATCAAATTATATAAATATATATTGTATTAAGGAATGGGTAAAGTAATAGTAATCAATATTTTTCATATCGGATATTTGAATTTAAAATTGGATTGTAATCCATTCAAGGCATATTTGAGACAATGTACAAGTCTCCATAAGGAGAGGTGTTATATATAAAAGATGTGGGAAAATATATTTTGGGGAGAAAAGGGAGAAATTTTTAATGGACAAAGGAGAGTCAGGAACTTTAGAAAATACGATTTTGATGAAAATTAATAAAAATTGAGAAGAAAAAAGGAAAAGGAATGAGGGTGGAAAGAGATAAAAAAGAGAATATACAAAACTAGATGATGGATTCGTAGTATTATAATAATTTAATGCTAAGAAAAGTAGAAAAACTTTACGTATCTTCTATATTTAACAAGTTACTTTTCTAATTAAATTTTGTTTATATATATCTAAATATCTGTATCTAACTTTTAAAGCCTACTCTTTAAATCATCCTGTTAACATAGATTTAAAATAGTGGTAATATTAATATATTAAGGAAGTGCTCAGTGTGACATACATTTGAAGTGGTTTAACCACCCCAACAAAATAAGAAGTTGAGAACACTAAAAAATGAATAAACAACTAATCAATTTCTATTTTTATCAAAAATGAATAAATTTTGGTAAATCAAATATATATAGTATGATTTGTCGTGAGTTATGTTATCTACATCTATAATCTATAATTAATACTCCCTCCGTTCATAATTATAGGAGCAAATTTTAAGTTGGTTTTGGTCCTAATTATGGGAGCAAGTTTTAACTTTTGTCAATTTTTTCCTATAATACCCCTATTTATACTTATTATTAGGAGCATTATATATATGTGTGTTTACATATATATGTATATTTGTGTTTATGTGTGTCAATATATATATGTGTAGATATATATGTGTGAACACACACACATATAAACATATATGTGTGTGTAGATATATGGGTGTGTGTCTCTATATATGTAGATAGATCTATATGAATACACATATATGTATACACATGGTTATATAAAAAGCAACTAATATACATAAATAAACTAATATGTCATGGATATCTAACATAAGGCAAATTAGAAACACTTATAATTAGGGCAACTTGTGTCATTTTAAATTTATATAAGGACATTTTAGGAAAATGAGTAAAATTAACTAATTTAACTCTTCTCCTTAATTCTCCCAAAATCGGCTAAATTGCTCCTATAATTAGGGACGGAGGTAGTAGATAGTAGGGACTTATCTTCAGACTTCACCTAATGTGCTATTTATTTTAATAAGTATATTTTGGTAATCATACACACACACATATGTGTGTGTGTGTCTATATCTATATATATATTACACAAGGTTAGGTATAAGTAGTGCAGTGGCCCTGCATTTGGAATTACTGATCCTTTATCTGCAACAAGAAAGGATTATCTTTGATAGATGGAAACTGAAGAATAAAAATTAGAAGGATAAATCTTTATTAAATTATAAAATCAGAATGTAATCTCATAATTAATAAAGAAAGGATAAATCTTTAGTACAAGATGAGCTAGAATCTTAACTCATTGGCTAATAAAGCCCAAGAGATTCTCACATAACTAGAGAAGTAATTCTCTAATAATTTTTATATATTCTAGATTGCTTTTACATATAACGCCATAACGGGACTCAATATTTATAGATGAAAAGAATAACCATTACTCCCTAAAATTTAGGACCACTAACCAGGGCACAGAAAAATAACATACTTGCAAATACATTCAATTCAATAAATAAAATACTTTGACACAGCATATAATCGTAATTAACTTCACTACTTAATCCTAATCCCCTGCAAACCACTACTAAAACAACTAAAATAAAATGAGACTAACTGATCAATCCCTTAAATTATCTGTACGAGATTTCCAAACTTGGTACTCAATCAATCTCTTTCTATCTTCAGTTTTGTTCCCTCTATTCGTTAGTTTCCAAAGGCAGTGGCTTCATCAATAAGGGGGTTAGGTTCGTACTATGGTTTGCATTTAATTATTTTGGCTGCTTCTCATACTCCAAGTTTCAAGTTCAATTTTTTTCTCTCGTGGGGCCGGGTTAACGGTTTTCAGGTGTTTTTATTTATAATACGTATAGATAGATATCACAAGGCTACCATGAAGAATCAGGAACTGAAGGACATAAGCCACTACAAGAAGGTAGCATGGACGATCAAAAACTTCAGTACATTGAAGACCAATTACGAACACTTTTCTGAGGTTTTCACTATCGATCGTTGTTCTTGGTATGAATCAAAATCTGTCACACACACACCCTTGAGTCTAAAAAGGCCGCCCTAATTCCCAGTTCTACCAAACACCTCCAAATTGTGCTTTTTTCCACCAATGGCTCGCCACTGACTCAAACAAGCCGATTATCTATCACCCCGTTCCATTCCATTTTCTATCTTATCCAACAATCAAATAAGATTTTAGCGGCCTGGTGATGGTTCTAAAATTGTAAGGTTACCATCATGATATGTCTCATGACCCAACATGCTTTTTTATTTGATGGGAAGAAGAAGCAAACTTTTCCTTGTCGTGATATAAATTAAAGGGTCCACCCTTACATTTCACAGGGACAACTCACTTACCTCGTCGATATAGAGAAATGCCAAAACTTTCCGTATAAAGAAATGCAGAGAGTACATATTTTACTTTTTTGGGTAAAACAAAAACAAACTATTACGTACATCATCTCATTTTTAATATAAGCCACACTTTGCTAAAAAAAAAAAAAGGACCCATTTTATAGATATTTTTTTTATTTAAGTGATTTTTATATATTTTTTTAGGACTAAATTAAAGGAAGTATATGTTTGAGCTGATAAGACTATAATCCAAAAGAGAGTGAATTATTTGACGTTTTATCCACCTCATCTGCACAACAGAGAAATTAATAAAGTGGATCAGCCGAACAACCGTGGGGGTTTTATATAAAAACATCATAGTATTTCATATTTTAAATCTTTGATAAAGGCCTATCTAATGTTAAAAAATACTCCCTCCGATCCTAATTATAAGACATATTTAACCGATTTTGGAGGGATTAAGGATAGATGTTAAATTAGTTTATTTTACTCATTTTCCTAAAATGTCCTTATATAAATTTTGCACTTTAACTACGTTATTGATTTTACATAATCCCTCATTTATATCAATAAGAGCATTTTAAGAAAAAAAATTGACAAATTAGAATGTTGTCCTATAATTAGGGGAAAAAAACTCTCAAATGTTATCCTATAATTAGATCGGAGGAGTAAAACGCACTTCGGATCATTGATACTCAACAAATAAAGGGGATATCATATGAGTGTCTTTACTAACTATTCTCCCTCCACTTAATATCTCAATGATTTGATCATATTTTAATGAGTGATGATATTTAATACTATATATAAAATAATATTATAATATTAAATATAAAAAAAATACAATTATAACAGGGAAAATTCATTTTAGGCCCTTTTAATAGGAAAAACCTCAAAAAGGCCCCAAGATTCGACAATCCCTGATATAGTTGTTAACGGGGTACCGATATAGTTGTTAGCAAAGTGTTGTTAATGATACTGGTTTAGTTGTTAATGACCTACCTATTAACAACTATATCAGCCCCGTTACAACTCACCCAAGATTCTGACAATCCCAAAAAAAGTCTTGGGGCCTTTTCTGGGATTGTCAGAATCTTGGGGCCTTTTTTAGATTTTTTCTGTTAAAAGAGCCATGAAATGAATTTTCCCGTTATAATATCGTTATGAATTGCACAAAAGTGACCAAGTGAGGTTAATTAGGAAGCAACTTGCACGCGCTTACTTGGAAAGTCAAAACCTGTCTTTATGAGTATCACCATGCATCGCAAGTGAACTGCGTGTTCCCTCCATAAAAATCAACTTGTACATCTTCAACATACCAATCCGTGTACACTAACTTAGACTCTGTTGGTTCTCGAATATGGTACTCGAGTATTGGTAAGATGATTCTCGAGTATGTTTAATTCCATATGTATTGCAACTCTCACGATCCTCATCTCAAGTGCGCCACCCTTCGTCTGCTCCCACTAATAGAACTTGCTGTCGAATCACCCATATCTTCTCTACTCTATAAGACCACCTCTGGTTCCACAGTTCCAGATCCATTCCGATTTTTGCCGTCCCCACCTCCAATCGAACCATACCCTCTCTGTTTGAATGAAGATACCTAACCAGCAAATGACAACTAGTTTGTCAAATGTGGAGCTTTCGTGGCATTAATATCGACACATTATAATAAACTGATAATAAAACATTCCCGACATGGCAAATGTTCTGTTTGACTTTCCGTCGTTTTGGACAAATTTGGTACCTTTTAATACAGGAAAATTTGGTACCAAAAAACTTCCGGGTTCGGGCACTCTCTAAACTTTCGTGGCAAATTAGGTATTTAACCCTATACTATACTAGTTGTTTCTCAGCATGAACACACAGAAATACAGACACGCACTAGCTTTGTCCTCATCAAATCAAGGTGGCTTTTTTCTCTATATATACTTCCCTTATAACCACACTCCCTCATGTCCAGTAGTTTCATTTCAGTCGTTCTTTTAATTGCCCTCTCCTGCAAAATCTCACATCATCAATATAGTAGATCGATCATCCAATAAATATCACTATAACCCCCACGCCCCCCGTCTTTAGTTATATATCTTCTTGTCTTTTTATCTCATCTCTCTCTCTCTCTGGGTTCTTGTGTTTATTAATGGCTTCAAATTATATTGATTTCTCTCTCTGATCGTAAAGAATCGAACAACTTCTTTCCACCGAAACATGGTTTGCTTGGTGTCTCGCTCAGGAAGGGAGCTGCAGAGATACAATAACGTACATGGGATTCCGCCAAGTTGTGGGGTGAGTTTTATACATAAAAGAAATTAAGGCTTTGTGAGATTAATTCGATCTGATAAACAATATTTCCCATCTCTTCTTGCTTCTCTGAAACTGAGAGATCTAGGGTTGTCTACCAGAGATCATTCAATTTTTTTTTATTTGATTTGACTAACGAGTATTTGTCTGTATGCGGCTGCATTTTTCACGTCGGTTTCTGTGGAAATAGTGGGCGTTAAATTGGGGTGGCCATTTTCATTATTATCATCATGACTGAATGGAAATTTGAAAAGGGGATTTATGTTCATCTATCATCAGTTTCCATTTTCCATTGATTATTATTCTTAGGCTTTGTTTCATTTAATCACTCTCATATATAAATATAACCGAAATGTCAAATTGTGCAGGTGCATACCTTACAGATATAAAGAAGACTTGAATGGAAATATGAGGAATGAATTGGAAGTGCTTGTTATTAGTTCACAGAAATGTCAGAAGCTCATGTTCCCAAAGATACTTTTGCATTGATCGATCACCCACATAGTTCAAGAAACCAGAATAATACTATGACCTACCTGGTGCTTCTTGTGGATCAATAGATTCTTATATTGATCATATCGATGTGCAAATTAAGACATTAATATATATTGTGACTTCCTTTTTCTCAGGGAGGCTGGGAACTGGTTGAATCTGTTGAAGAGGCAGCCTGTAGAGAATCACTTGAAGAAGCTGGAGTCGTCGGAATCGTCGAGGTATAGTAACAACATTCTCGATTTTAGAACATATTTCGAAAAAACTTTAAGATGTACGGTTAAGTGAAGCTATATGTGAAGAGAAAATGAACTGTGAAGTGGGGTTTTGACTTATAAGCATATATGTATATATGTGGCAGGCTCAGTTGGGTCAGTGGAGATTCATTCACTACTACAAAAACGAAAAACGACCTAAAAAGATCTAATTAACGTCCTTATTCAGAGGGACGTCTCGGACAGGGTAGTTGCTTTGTTTATGGTTTGTCGTCCTGAAATTAATTCCGGACGCAATATATTAGGCGTCCTGAAATTATTTCAGGACGCCTCATATGAAACGTCCTGAAAATAATTTCAGGACGCCTAATTTGTTTGTTTGTTTTTTTTAAATGTCATATGAGGCGTCCTGAATTTCTTTAAGGACTCCTTAGAGTATATTTTGGCATCCTGAATTTAATTTCAGGACGCCTTATGTTAGTATTTTTTTTAAAATGGTTACAATATATGAACACTATTCCAAAATTGCCTGCAAAACATAGGGAAACAATATTTACAAGCCAAGCCACAGTGCTCAAATAATTCCCAACAAATCAGCCGATTAGCAACAGAGAGACATATATAAACTAACTATAGTGCACTATATAAACTAACATTTGAAATACATGAGCATCAACAACAATTATGTCAAAATGAAATACATACATGATGGAGCATTGAAAACTAAAATTTAGTTGAACTAGCTAGTAGACTACCAACAACAACAATGTCAAATTCACATACATTTGAACTAGTGCACTACCAACAACAATGTCAAATTCACATATATACCTATATGTATTGCAGAAGATGTTTAGCCATAACGTCTCGAATCGTATCGACTTCGTCATCCGAAAACGGAGCAACACTACTATCAAAAAACTGAAATTGGAAAACAAGCCATAATAAGATAAACCAATGAAGTACTTCACTAATGAATGAAATAATTAAAAACTCATCAAGTGTGCAATCAAATTCTAATCATAATTTGAGAATCATGGAGCGATCACGTACATTTTGAAAACCTGTAAGACGTCCGAGGGAAACGATGGCGTGCATGTGGTGGATAACGTAGTATCCGCACTCGGTCTTCCCTGGTTGTCGAGGGCACTGTAAATCAAAAGCAACTTGTTAAAACGAATAAAGCCATATCGAAAGTTACTGTGTCAATGAAAGAACTTGAATTGAAACTACTTACCTTTGGATAATACCACTTCGGTCCACCCTGGTCTTTTGATCCAATAAGTCGTCTATACGTCTTCGACCCTAAATCATTAAAATGGAAATTACAAGACATGAAAACAATTAATTTAAAAGAAGAATCGATGATGTAGAAAAAAATTTACTTACTCGGCAAACATGGTTTTGATGTCTTCGCTTGGCTTGCCACCTAAGGAATCCAACCAATAACATGCGTTCTTGTCGGACAGACAACAACCAGGTCCAATGACCACTACAAAATATACATATTAATATTAAATTAAGACAATAAAGCAATTTATTCTAAAAAATGTAATATAGACAAAACTAAAATACGTACCCTTCAATTATTGGCGCTAGATAACAAGTCTTTTCTCCGTCGCCCATTGTTAAACCGACATAAAGCGACCTTCTGACTAACGTATTCCTCTCAACAATGGGCAACAATGGACGGATCGGTCTGGGAAGCTTCCTTCATTCGCTCCAACTCTTCTTCCATCATCTTCCATTCTAGCTTTTATATCCACCTCTGGACATGCAATATGGATACTTATTTCTTGCCCGCTCTCTCTATTGGCTTGTGCTTTTTCCTGTGACACGAAAACAAATGAAAATTAGCAAACGATGTCAAGTACATTCAACTAAAAGATAAGATACGAAAGAAATATTACAAGAAATTCATGATTTTGTCGAGACGCCACAAACTCCCGCCACCCTCCGGAGAAATGAAATCTTACATCGAACAGGGATCCTCGTTCCTCTTTGGCCCTCGAATGTACTTCTTTGTCGCCTTGTTCTTAAAGTCCTTCCATCGTAGACGAACTTCGCCCATACAATGCTTGTTCATCGCCTTATTGTTGGGGACATCGAATGTTTGTTGCAAGGTAAAAGAGAAGATCATTAATTACATATAAAGTAATATATTGGAATCAAACTCCACATGCAGCCGCTTCTTTTGATTATCACGGCGTGCAATTACCGCACCCATATGCATGCTCCTCTACCCTTTCTTTTAACGGGTTGATCAACCCTATCACCCGATGATTCCTCTGAGCTCGACATATTCCTGTTCATCAAGGACAAATCAATGTTAGATAGGTTATTAAGTAACAAGCAAATAATAAAGAAAAGACAAAAAAATCAAGGATTGGAAGAAATTAGAGCAACATACCTCAAGAGTAGAAGAAACAATGGATAATGAGTGTTTGACAAATTGTACTCCCTTAAATCCATAAATCAAAGAATTCAAGTAGAATCATTTTTAAGCAAAATAAAAATTTATTAAACAACCAATTCAAACATATCATAAACCACTCGAGAACACCCAAACAACCACAACTTATCAAGACATGAACAATTCCGACAAGATAGGATATGATCACTTATTCCTATAAGGTTTTAAACAACACTTCATCTTTATTTAGTTCCTACTAATTAAGCACTTGGAATCTTTAGCATCATTTCAATCAAAAGAAAGTATATATACGAAATTTCTTTTATGCAAGATGACATATCAATTAAGGAAACTAAGACAAAACATCACCAACTAACAAGAAGCACATTACCGATTAAATGGGTTTTGGAATCAAAGAACAAGAGGGAACGAACAAGCTTACTTGGTTTTGCGGGTTTCGATCGGGAAGGAGGCGGAGTGAGCGAGAGAGGCAGAATCCTAATCGAAGCGCTTCCGTGGCACCCATAATACCGCGTACTACACATTCATCATATCGCACTTTGATATACAGTATTCCCGTGGTTCCCATACACCGCAAAGCAATACCATATATCTCATACTCATGGATATCATGCCGTACTTCGGTATATTATGTTCCCGTGGTTCTCATACACCGTGGCAACATAAGATACCTTATACTTAGTGATACAATCGTGATATGTTTTATAGTTACTTAAGAAATATGATAATACTTATCACTACGTTATGTGTGAATTGGTTTGACTTTAAGAGACTTGAGAGTGGTAAGTTATCACACCGTCATGTCATAGCCTAGACATATCCCAATTGGTACCATTAAAAATATTTGGATTTGGGATAACCAATTTCTTGGTGCGGTAATCAACTTCTCACTCAATTTATGAAAACTTGTCTCACAGCCTTTGTTCAACATAAATGATTTAATTTCTTACTCCCGAGCCTTGTTTATCTAAGCACGTTACGCGAATTTACTTGAATAAAGATTCGGTTTCGCATCAGTTCTATCTCTGCTTGTGAGAATCATATATTCCCTTTGTCGCCATCTATTTTCACCGTCTATTGAAAACTATTGAGAGTATCGTTGACACTATGAAGCAAGATTCATATTATAACCGCAACTTGGTTCAAAATATGCTTACAAGCTAGGGGCTCACACCCAAAGGTGTAGCTACTACTACAACGTAAGGAAGTACATATGCATCCCAAAAGGATCCGTACAAGTATCAAAAGGAATTGATCGGTTTAGCACTTGGATCGATTCATAATATCTATTGAAATAGTTTTAACTAAACGATAGCATCCTAACCATCTCCGAGGATTCTCCGACTTCGCTCCGAGCGATGCTAACATCCGGTCTATGTTACGTGGCTCGAATTCCGTTGAGGAACTTAAGTGTGAGCAAGACGTATAATCGGTGACCTAAGCGATGTCTCTATCCGTTACGTATAATTGGTGACCCTAACGTAATCTCAATCCGCTTGCTAATTATTTTCTGCATCACTACTAGTTTTGGTTCACCACCGACGGTGTTCCGGCGTAAGGTAATTCGACAAGATTTAGATAATGGAGTGGATTGTCGATCCTGGAAAGTGAGTATTTGTTTTTGGATCTATACCCTTTTAACTTATGGTAGTTGATACTAATGTCGAAAACTTGAGTCTTTCCTCCCGGTGATCGAAAATTCGTGTCGAAACTGATTATAAAGTTTATGGTAGGATGTGTGATAATATTTAGCTAGTTATCCAATTCTAGCCTTTACGAATGATTTTAGAGAGAAGTAGACATTGATCTTAAGTTGCTCATCGAGGAGTTTATTTGTTTGTTCTGCTTCTAAACGATTTGAGAAAAGGAGGACTTTGCGTCTCGAATCGAAAAGCCCTGTGAGCGAAGAAATTCGTTTACTCAAGGCCTAAGACATGGCTTTCCAAAACTGGGGATTTCATGGAGTTCTGCTCTTTACCAATTTCCACTGTTGCTCGTAATACTTCATCGTGCAGACAGGTACATGTCTAAAAAGAACGAGCCGTCCTGCTATAAATGCGAGGAAAGAATATGGAAATAAGAGGAAGGTAAGGATCAAGGTGTTTAGGGATGGTTACTCCATCATTCCGTTTGCCTCGATCATAGAGAAATGCAATCGCTTCCGCAACCTTTCTTGTTACGCTTAAGAACATTTCTTATCGCTTTTAGTGTAAAGACTGCAACGATCTTGAACGATCACCGCTTCTAGCGAGTTATGTATAGATTCGAATTTTTGTTGGTTTGTTCTTTTCGAAACGGGTGCGAAAACACGTATCCGGAGTTCCTCTACATGAGTCAAATACGCATGTACTAATCTCGATTGGTCTCAGAGTTTCATCCGGCGTGACTTAGCTCCACGTACAAGCTTTGTGCTAGGATAGAACTATCGTCTAGTACAAACGGGCGACTATCATAGTTATCAGAGTGAGTTATCGAGAATCGTGTCGGAACGATTTTCAAGATCTATGATCTCCGGATAGTCAAAATTGTCGTCGGTAGGCGACATTACCGTGGTTATCGGGGTTATCAAAGGCGATATCGGGGTTATCGAGCTACCGAAACTCGATATCGAGCTATCACGGTATCGTGACCGATATCGAGTGTCGAAGACGATATCGGGGCTATTGGAACTATCTCGAAATTGATAACAGGGTTATCGGGACTATCGAGATGCTCATATAGGGGTTATCATAGGTATCAAAGACCGATATCGAGTTATCGACATCGATATCGGGGTTATCGAGGTTATTGATGATATCAAGGGTATCTAATATCGCGATAGGTCCAAAGTGCGGTGGACACACCGACTCTAGATTTAATCTTAACCCTATCTTACAGATATATGCGCGGTACGCTTTCTTCGACCGTAATATTTTATGCAGAGGACCTCATCTGTCCATCTTTAGAACATAACACTAGAGTTATATCAGTACTCATTTTCAAAATATGCTCAAAGGCTTTGAACCTAACTCAGTTAACCGAACAATGGCTGTGTAAGTGTCTACCATGGGGGCCTCACCGGGTTAGCGGCGACTTATGGCACACCCACGTAGACTAGCCATGCCTTCGGCACCAAACTATCCGTATTAACATAGTCGATCCATGTCGGAAAAGCGCTCGATACCATAAAGTGTAACATCTCAATTTCAGAGCCATTTTTTTTAAACATCAGAGTAGAGCATTGGAACAAAACATTGAGTAACTGATTATAACAATAACGGTGGCGTAATCGCTTGTTCATAAAGATTAATACATTATCGATTACGACTTTATATCTCATCATCGATCATTACTCGGACTTCACGTGATCTTTATCTTCATGTGTGATGTCTGCTTCTGCTTACTCTTATCCTCCGTCCATGGTCTCTCTCTCCGACCTTGATGTGATGCTATAGTAAGAGCCGGATCCAACGTTCATCGGATCTCGTAACGGTTAACCTCATGCTTATATAACACTTTATGTTCAATAGATATTTATATGGTTACAAAGAATGATACATGATCATTTAATAACAATCGCCCTACAAGCAAAGTTATTTGTCTGCACTTTAATTGTGTGCCACGATGTACGGTCGTGTCCGTAGCGCTAGGAAAACTCGACGGCATTATATTTACTATAACCCGTAAAGTCGTAAGTGATTATCTAAGTTTATTACCTTAGTCACTGTGCATGGCCCGCAATGAGTTGACTAAAATAGCCCTCCCATATGATACCCAAATCATACTTAAAATTTAAAGGCTATTCTAACATTATAACCTCTACTTTTGAAAAAACTGCGAAAGCTTCAACTTTTCGGCGACTCGATCCCTACTATGTTTACACCTCTGCATATTTTTTCAACGCAAACAAGGCTCTAAAACAAGAATAGGAATCTCGTCCCCTACTTCCTAAATCTAACTAACAATTCTACTAATTACTAAACTAAAAACTAAAGAAATGTCCAAGTTAACCTAAATTTTGATTCCTTATAGGCCTCCAGTATTCCAGTTGAAGTTTTCTCGAAAAAGCGTGTCCGAACGCGTCCGGTGTCGGATTCGTTTCGGGACTACCAAACTCTTGAAATAATTCACGACTCCAAATATGTCTAAATAAATTCAAACTCATTCCTAAATGTTGAGTTAGAATTTATTTTCCCTATTTTCAAAAATATGCCTATATGCATTTTTCCCTATTTTGTTTTATTAGGAAAAAGCACAAACTACCTCGGAATTAACTTAGGAAGAGGTCACTTGAAGGTAAAAACTCACCGATCAATATTTTACCTTGACCTTGGGAATCCCATTCCTAGATCTCCAGATAGGATCCGTTTCCTAATTATTAATTTACTATTCACCCTTTTTCACTTTAATTAATTATAATAATATAATAATAGCAACTTGCATCTTATACATATATATTTTTCATTCCCTTTTCATTCTTTTCTTGGGCCATAATTTTATATATATTATATTTTTTTATTAATTATTTAATTATTATTTTAATTATTTATTTATTTAATTTTTTTCCAAAAATTTCACAAAATTACCTAATTGGTCCATTATTGTATTTAGGCTCAAAAATACCTAAACTCAACTATTTTTCTCCAAAATTTCTAATTAATTAGTAAATATATTTTTACTAATTTTAAGCCAATTACCACTAATTTTTGAGCTTTACACAATTATTTCATAATTTCTTTTGCTTTCGAGACTTAAGTAATTAGCCAATAATTACCTAATTACTTTATTATCACTTGTTGATAATTTTCTTACTTAGAATATCCCATTACCTCATAATTATAACACCGACATTTCTGTTTCCATGTGTTATACATAGTATTTTAGAATTTGTGAGGGCATTATAGTCATTACAATACTTTTTGAATATCTTTATTCAATTTCTCCAAGTTTGTAATTTATTAAATTACCCTAATTAGAGATAACATACTCTCTTTATTCAAATAATTATTTCACTGACTTTTAGGATTTTTCACAATTTTCCTAAATCATTTATGTCCCTTAGGGGCATTTTGGTCATTGGCACTTTGGCCCTTAATTTCTCTAATTTCCAAGAGATTTTTCCTTAGAAAATAAGATAATTATATCTTATTATTTGATATCCCATATTCACCTACTTTTTATAGGTATAATCTTACCAAATTATGATACGTATTTTTGGGGTATTACAAGCAAGAAGCATTAACGATTAAATGAGTTATTAGGAATCAAAGAACTTAAGAACGAACAAGCTTACTTGCTGGGTTTGGTGGGTTTCTTCGATCGGGAAAGAGGCGGAGTGAGCGAGAGAGAACCACGAGTGTGATCAGTGACGACGGCGGAGACGGCAACGAAAGGACCGGCCTTGGAGAAGGAGAGAGACGAGTGTGAGTGAGGAGAAGTACGAGAGGATTTCGCGTCTTTGTCGGAGAGTATGTGAGTGTGAGAGAAAATGAAGAGGCGCGCGTGTATATTAACCTAAAAAAATTGAATATAGGCGATCTGAATATGATTTCAGGACGCCTCTATTCCGAGTTTGGCGTTCTGAAATTCAATTAGGTCACCATTTTTTTAATATCGGCGACCTGATTGTTATTCGTCGCCAATATTTTAATATTGGCGACTGAATCTTAATCAGTCGCCAATATTAAAATATTGGCGACTGATTATCTTTCAGTCGCCCATATTAAAATATTGGCGACTCGATTCCTAATCGTCGCCAATATTATTTATTAAAAAAACATCCTCGGCGCCAAACAAAAAATTCATGGCGCGAAGTAATTAATATGGATTGCCACATTAAAGACGTCCTGAAATTTATTTAGGACGTCTGAAATTAATTTTATTGCAAAAAAATTAAATCACATGGCGCCAAACAAAAAAAAATATATATTTCTATGGCACGAAAGAATTTTAGACGTCTGAAACATATTTAGGACACCAAAAATCAATTTAAGGAGTCCCGATATCTAATTTAGGATCTTTGAAGGATAAATTTCCTTAAATATAATTACAAGAATGTCACCGCCTTCATTTTGGACGTCTTGTTTAAAATTAAGGACGTTTTTAGGGTAGTAATATCCAATTTTGTAGTAGTGATTAGTGGCAGGCTCAGTTGGGTCAGTGGAGATTCATTAGAAAGAGACATGGCACGTTCTATGAAGGTCACATGTTCCCTTTGTTTGTGAAGGAGAAACTTGACCTGTGGCCTGAGAAACATGTCTGAAGAAGATTATGGGTAAGTTTAGGATTTTATTAATGATTCCTTTTCTGACTACACACACGCACATACATACTTAGCTCAATTTGCAGTTCTGACTTCTGATCACAATAATGGTCCTACTGTACTAATAATGTTATTCTTTATAATTTCTGTGAGCAGATGAGTGTTGGTGAAGCCAAAGAAGTTTGTCAGCATTGGTGGATGAAAGAAGCCTTGGATATATTGGCTGACAGGCTAATTCCCTCGCAGCAACAAATGGAGGACATAGCTGATCTCTCTGATTCTAACTGAAATTAAATTAGTGATAAGAGATAGATCGAGCTCATGCAAATAATAGAATTTTATCGTTTTATTTTTTTCTGGCGAACAGAAAAAAATGTTCAATGTATATTACTAGTACATTCAAACTGCTTGTATATTATGTGAGCAGAAGATTAGAGAGGAATATGGTTAGGGAGGGAGACTCCCAGAATTGTAGAGAAAGAAATAAATTTAATTTGTACTTTCTTTTTATTCTTACATCACATTTCCCCCACACTACTATATAAAGCACTTTTAATGTCTATTTTTAGGCTCTTTTACATCCCTTTCCGGGGACGCCTATGTGAGCTACGTAGTAAAATCGATAACAATGTCCGTTATAAAAAGATGCCATAAGTTTTTTTTTTAAATCTTTATATTTTGCACTGCCAGTGATGAAACACTACAAAAACAGCATCTTTAAATTTGGATACTTCAAATTTCTTTTCTCTACTCAACCTTAACAACAACAAAGAGAACATTAAAATTATTTCAAAAAAAAATACAAAGTAGTGTATTTTATTTTTTTAAAAAAACCCAAACCTGCAATGTTTTGCTGCGAGGAGGGAGGAGTGACAGTGTTCTACCACTAAACACGAAGGATCGACAATGGGAGAGGTAGAGAGGAGCGACGGTGGGAGAGATCGAGGAGCGAGGACGGAGGAGTGACAATGGAGAGCGAGGAGGGAGGACTGACGATGTGAGAGAGGAGGAGGAGCGACGATCGATGGAGAGGAGGGAGGAGGGAGGAGCGACAACGGTGGAAAGGGAGAGAGGAACCATGAGCGCAACAACGGTAGGAGAGTGAGAGAGAACAAAGCTAGGACGAGACAGGTTTGATAAGGAGGAATGAGGATGAACTACTTTTTCCGTGTTTTTACCCTTTCGGCGTTCCAATTTTAAATTGGGACACTATAAGCCTACTTTTGGCATCCTAATTTCAAAAAGGACACCAAAAGCGGTGCTCTTGGAGTCAAAAGCGTGCTTTTGGCGTCATTTTCAAATTGAAACGCTAAAAGTGGGGATTTTGATGTCCTTTTTTATTAAAGAGACGCTTAATATGTCAAACTTCCAGCACATAATTACAAAAATATTGGCGCCTTTATTTTTTACTTTCCTTTTTAAAAACAAACATTTTTAGGAAGTAACATCCCTACTTTGTAGTAGTACCATAAGATTATCCATAAGATATATGCTAATTAATCTTAGAATAGAATTATGAAGGTTTACATCATGCTTCTCAATCATCACTGCTTTAAATTGGCTTGTATATATTTAATCATCATTTGGCCTTATGTGCCACAATATAATCACTAATCAGGATGAAGCTAGCTGTAATCAATAAGCATTATATTATATGTGGGTCAATTTCACAAGGTGATTTGTTTTCATGCCTTATTTAGTGATGACATGAAATATATTTTACATAAAATTAAAATTAAAAAGGCACAAAGATGATAAAAGTGCTCGCAAGACTTGGTTATGAAAGCAGTCCTAATTTGTCAAAGTTCTTTGTCATACTTGAATATACCCTTATTCCCCCAATAAGAAATTTGTCAAAGTTCACTGTCATAACAAAGAAATTGTTTTCAATATGAGGATTTTGTTTTATTTGTCATGTAAAAATTGTATGGTACTTGAAAAATGATAAATAATGCTCCCTCCAGTACTATGTTATATTTACTTAATTTGATTATATAGATTAAGAAAGTAAGTTAATATAATATTTATTTTCTAAAACATCATAGTTATCTTCCTTAATTTCTTCATTCTCCCCCTCTTTAATTATTGTTAAGGGAATAGGGGTAAATTAGAAAAAGGTAGACAAATAAAAAAATTATGTCTTATATTTAAGACTAATATCAACTCTTTAAATATATTGTATATTTATATAAAAAAGACCTGCCATCTCACATGATGTTTTGAGTTTAAGAATGTGTCAATGCAAAATACACCTTTAGGGCCATTTAAGGGAGATGTGGTTTGCCAATTGATCTCAATTCTCTTGAATGGTCCCTATAAGAATTGGGTTATTACATAAAAAAAGAACAGAAGAAGCTAGTTGGTGCAAAACACTTGAATTATTGCATCAAATTACTTTATGGCAAAAAAAATGTATCAAATTACTTATAATCAGATCAATTCTTATTATACTAATATAGGCAATGACTATATGAATGCTTATATATTTGTAAAAATATATTGTTCTTCAATAGTAATCAAACGAGACTTTTGACTTGTGTGTTGCGCGGATATGTTAAAACTGTAAATGGGCTAAAATGATCAACATATGCTACAAGATTATTATTCAACCAATTCATTACATCATAATCATGATACATTTCACATAATCCTATGATGATAAGGAAGATTATCTTCATGCTTTTTTGCAATAAAATGTTTTGAAAAACTTCTCTATAAACTATATTTATTGTAGTACTACTGCACTTATTGAACTCATCTAGTATAAGTAATTTCAACACATAGAAACTCTTAACCCTCGGTAGTGCAACATATAGTTGCCCATGTGAGAAAACCGGGCTCGGTAGGTAGAGACCTACATTGAACATTGATTGACCTTAGGCTTTTGTTTATCGTCATTGCAAAAGAAATTATGATGGGAAATTGTCTCCTTGTCATATTGAAATGCAATTTAGATTCAAATGGGTTCATGGAAGAGAATATTCTCAAAATTCTTTTTCTCCTTTTCTTCTCAGAATCATATCTCCACCTTCAAATAAAAAAGTGAATGGTTCATATTTAATATTTTCTAAAACTATTACTATAGTATTTTATTATTTAATTTTTCTTAAAAAAATTGTGTTTGTGTTGCATTTATAAATTGTGTAGATTAAATGTTAGCAATTTAAATTTATTTATTTATGTTTAAAACAATAGTTTTATAAAATATGAAATTTGAACCATCTATTTTTTTTTTAAAATCTGAGGGTGAAGATAGGATTTTGAGAAGAAAAGGAGACATAGGATTCTAAGAGAACCTAGACCTAGGTTCATATCTATTATGTACATCAAAATCTCTTTACCAACACTTATGCCATTCAAGGCCTTTGCCTTAATTACTTGTGTGTTGCGCGGATTGAGAGCATCTTCATTACTGTTAGCATAAAGACGTATAAAGAAAAAAAAATCTAAACCAATAGGCTCAAAAAGATATTTCAGTATGACTCGCGGTTTAAATCATGCGTGACTTGCTTATTACATGTTGTAGACAAGGGGTTTAGGAATATGACTGAGATAAATAGGTTGTTAAGCGAGTAAGTGTCCAAAGTCTTAAGCTTTTCATGGCCTAGAGAAGCCAATTGAGGAAGAAAAATCCTTATATGAAATTAAGGATTAAATTCTAATACTTATCCAATGTTTGCAATTAAATAAGTAAACGACCAAATTTCAAACAAAAGCCTCGTTGGGAGTAAAAGATGATTAAATGAGATTATTTTGTAGAGTGGACCCCACAACTCATCTCCTTTCTCATTCCATATGTTGACTCTCTAGCTCGGCCATAATACAAAAAGAAGAGAGGGCAAGAGAGAGAGAGACGCAGGGGAATCGGAGGAGCCGAAGAAGGAGTAAACGATTGATCACCCACATGCTAGGCTAGTCTTGAATGGAGGTAAACATCTAGAACTTCATCCCACCATTATTTCCTTCAATTAATGCAAATTGGGGGGGGGGGGGATTGTGGTTGCATGTCTAATTGAAGTGAGAGAAAAAGGAAGGTATAAGTAAACCCAGCATACCTATGCTTAGATTGGGATTTCTAAAAGTGAGATATGCTATTGCATGTAGAGGTCCGAAATTCTTGGATTGTATTTTCAGATGTGGAGCCATCTTAGATAAGGGCATCAGATTCAGAGCTGTTTGAAACTTCTATAAAGGCTAGATATTCCATATGCTAAAGGGAATATATAATATGGTGTTGCATGTTGGATTTTGCTGAGGGGATGCTTTTTGGAATCAAGGTTCACTGTTTCGGAGAAAATGCTGCCAGATTTCTTGATGAGAACCTATATATAGGAATGCTTAAACGTTAACAAAGCTAACCAGTATAAATATGTTTAATGTATTATCATGATAGATTTATGGGTTTGAATCATCAAGGCTGAAATATCCACTGTTTGGGGTTTGAATCATCAAGGCTGAAATATCCACTGTTTGGTTGCTTTTATTATACTCAAATGCTGTCATAAATGGGTTCTAAGCTATGGGATTATGTTTTTAAACTGAAATTCAGAAAACAGCCCCTGTTTTTAGGTACTAAACTATTCACACAAGGTATCTAGAGGCTCATATGTAATGGGTGTTAATAAGAAGATTAAATTCCATTAATCTTCCTTTTTCCCCTGTTTCGTCCAGCCCTATCTAAGCATGAAGGGGATTAGTTTTCCTAAGGTTTCCTATGAGTTTAGAAGAGGTTTTTGTGTAGGAGCATGCCCTAAGACAAGTTTGGAACCAATATGTCTTAGAGATTATATAATATATAATGATAAAAAATTATCAATGATGATCTATTTCAAAATTTATAGGAATTGACTATCTCTTGAGCTCAAGAGAAAAGTGAACCAAAAGGATTTCGGTAAAGATACAGTTTTAAAAAGAGTAACAGGTGTGTGAATATCGTCCCTAATTTTTATAAATGATATTTTTATTGTTGAACTTTTATGTTTATTTCCATACTTAAAAGTATGATTTTGCAAAGGAATATTTGTTGATAGTATATATATGAGTAAAGAATGATGATTTTATTTGCACTTTAGGATGTTGATGCACTTTAGGAAAATATAGGATCAGGTTTCAAATAATTGAAATTGTATTTGCTTACGTAAGGATGCTTCTGCAAAATGTTGTGGGAGATATCTTTGGCTCAAAAACGGTATTGCAGAGTCTTTGTATGATATGTTGCTTCATGACCATGATTTTATTATATAAACATTAATTTTGGCGGGAAAAGGAATACAGTCAGGAGACTAGCAGTTGATTGGCGCCGAAATTGAATAGAAAAAGTCAGCATAATGGTAATAACAATAAATTAGTCATTAATTTTTTTCCTGGTGAAAATTTCGAATTGATGATAATTGATGACGAATTTCTATTATTATGATGATGTATAGAAAAAGTCAGCATAATGGTAATCACAATAAATTCGTCATTTAATTGATGATAATTGATGACGAATTTCTTATTGATGATTGATTGATTGATTGAGGTTTAGTGGACCAGTAACTATATTATAAAACGCAGAGTTGGCAGGCCAAGTGGACCAATAACTGAGTCGCTTAGAGGTTTAGTGTTTTATAATTGATTGATTGATAATTGATTGATTGATGATGATTTCATACTTTTATTCATCATTTTATCAAAATATCCATTATAGAAACACCTACACACATTTAACGCACCAGATTGGAATGGAATAAAACAAAGAATGCTTAAAAAAATAGGAAAAAATTTCATATAAAGCTGCTTGAAATAATAAAATTTTAAATTAGGTTGGTGAATTTATTAAATCCTTAATTAAGTTATCCAATTTAGAATTTCTAAATATGAGTTAAATAACTTTATTACCCTCTCTTTATCTCATGTCTCATTTTAAAAGAGTTTTAGTGCTTTCAAACTTATTTTTTTCAATAAGTGTATACATATATACAACAACATTAACAACATTAATGTATAATAAAACAAAATATGAATCGCATAAATCAAAGAATTTTTCTTAAAGTTTGGAACGATCATTAAGAATAATTCTAGCCAAAAGAAAGGAAAGTATAACCCAAAAACAATTAAATGATTTTCAACTCAATATTGAGAATAGAAAATTTTATTTTTGACTTGAATTTTTTTTATGAGAAGAAAATTAAAATATATTAATAAAAAAATATTACTTAATTGATATTATATATCAATTATTTTCATTAATGGAATTTAAAAAAAAAAAAAGTTTCGTAAAAAACCAAACTAAATAGGAGTATCACACATGTCAAAATTCTGTCATTAATAAAGTTTGATTTTATTTTTATCAACAAAACAAATTTAAGTGTAGTTCTTCCAAAAATATTTTTTTATTGACAATATTTCAATAAAAATCATTTAATTGATATTGGGTTTATGTTTTTATTTTTATTCTTCGGCTTGAATTATTCCTGATGATTCTTTTCAGAGAGAGTTCCTTTGATTTAAATAGATCATATTTTATTTTACTATATATTAATGTTATTATACACACACCCATTTATTCAAAAACTTTTTTTTTTTTGCCTTCTTATTTAAAAACTAAACTACAGTCTTACGGAATGACAAAATTTTCTTAAGAGATAAAATATGACAGAGGAGCGGATAATAGAATAACGTCATTTTATTCATCTTTTAAAATCTTATATTGGGTCACTAACTTAATTAAGGATTTATTGGGTTTAACAACCTGATTTAGAATTTCCCTATTTCAAGTAGCTTTATTAGTATATGACTATGTAGCATTTAATTTGATCCAAAAACTCTTTATTCATATATTTATTTTATGAAAAACTTAAATGTTAAAAACAGCGAGGAGTAAATGAATAGATTAAAAACAACAACAATTCATAAATGATAAAGAAATTCCCTCAATCATACTATGAGCTTCTTACTTCATGAGCCTCATAACAATGGGTAAATATAGGCTAAATTAGGTTTAGTGCCAATTATTGTAGCCCTAAATTTTCCTAGAATCATGGAGAATAATTCAAATTAAAACTATCCTAATTTGGCCGAGATTTAAGGGTCAATCATCTAAAATAATTAAATACAAAATATCCCTAAAAGAAATCTTCTTATATATAGAAACTATCGCCGAGATTTAAACACCCGTCAACTAAAATAATTAAATATAAAATATCCCTAAATGCAATAAATTATGTTCCAAAATTGAATATAAATTTAGTCAATAGTAATTGGTCATACATTACATATCAGAGCTAAACCATTGGATGTACTCATTATTCGTTGTCAAAATAAATCAAATACATGTTTTTCCTTCTAGCTCCTTTTTAATTATTGTTGAGGAAGTATTAATAGGGGCAAACTAGAAAAAGTATAAAAATATAAAAATTATGTCTTAATTTTAAAACTAATATCAACTCTTTAAATATATCATATATTATATATATGAAAAAAAGAGTTGTCATCTCACATGACATTTTGAGTTTAAGAATGTGCCAATGTAAAATACACCTTGAGGCTCATTTAAGGGAGATGTGGTTTGCCAATGAGCTCAATGATGTTGAATAATCCCTAAAAGAATTGGGTTAACACATGAAATGAAAAAAAATAACAATAAGAAGCTAGTTGGTGCAAATCACTTGAATTATTGCATCAAATTCCTTATAATCAGATCAAATCTTATTCACTAATATAGGCAATGACAATTAATGCTTATATATTTGTAAAAGTGTTCTTCAATAGGAAACAAATTTCATTGGCCACGAAAAATATGGAAAACTACAATCATATCAAATCTTATTACATCAAATAAGCAATAATTTCATCACCCATGGAAAATATGGAAAGTTATTGCCTATTTTGACCATTTTCTTGGAAAAGAAGTTATCCTTGTATTTTTATTATTTGGAAATTGATGTTTTGTCATTTTTTATTATAAATTCATCTTTCATCGAAAAAATAAAATATAAGAAATTTGGGAAAAAAACGAAGACAATCGAGTCCTGTTAAGAATCAGAAACCCCTAGCCGAGCTCCCGCCGACAGAGGCACAGAGTAACAGTGAAGTTAAAGCCTCATTTCGTTTTGCACTACCCGTCGTCGGAGTGAGCGGCTTCAGCTATGGCGGAGACGAGTGAGATCTCTGTTTTTACGCTTGGTGGCAAGGGTTCGTCACTCTCTTCCTCTTCACTCTATGCTGCTGCCAGTGGCCGTGCTCAGTTGCGCATTGATTCTTCTGCTCTCGATCGGCTTTCCTCCGGTCAGCGCCTCCCGCCGGCTTCCTGCAAGCACCAGATCATCTTCAATGACTTTCTCACCCTAGAGGATCGCAGGGCCTTCCTCGTTGTGCTTCTGAACAAGCTTCTCCTCTCTAATGCCCGCGGCATCCGTGCTCTTCTTCCTGAACTCATTGTCGAGGCCTTGAATTCGAAGTCTCAAAATTTGAAATTCGAGGAAGTCAATGTGACTGAGGACGAGATGTCTGTGCTGGAGAGTTCTTACTCTTCTCTGCTTGGGGTTTCCGCGATTTTGGACCACCAATCTGCGGCGTTGTCTGCGCTTGCGGATTTTGGTGCTGCCGTATCGTGTGAGGCATCGAAGGCTGATGTAAGCTCATTCGATTTTATGGATTCTGGGTACGGGCATGCTTCCAAAGAGAGAGTCGGTGTCTGCAGTGACATGAAAGTACTGCTTAATGGGTCCAAGTTGGCGGGCAAGGTTAAGCTAGAATCTGTTTCGAAAATTCCTGTAGTTCACGGAACTATGAGGAAGGTGTTAAAATTTGTGCATTCTGATATACAAGGGGAATTGAATTCGGCCGTTGGCACAGAGGAAGCGGTAAGTGTAGTGCTGTGGACATTGGCAGCAGCACTAAGATACCTAGGTAAGTGTAGTTTGGCCCGTGTGAAAACTAATCTAGCTTCCATGCCTAGCAATGAACTAAGGTCAAGACTCGAAGGAATATTTGCAAAGAAATGCCCCGCTGATTCTAGTTTAGAGAGAGCTTTTGGTTTGTATCTCTCAGAGGACTTTTGTAATTTTGTATATAGAGTGAAAATGCTGTTGGAAACAGTTTGGAACATTGTGGCATGGGAAGTTGTAACAGCTTTTGCGGCACTTGAGCCTGTTGAACTTACTGAAAAGATTCAAGTTGTTGGGGCAAATGGAGATAACACAAAACCAGAGAAGAAAAATGAGAAGAAGAAGAAGGTTGTTTTAGGCAAAGGAAACAGTGTGATTCTACAATTAATTAAAAACAGGTTGCAGAATTAAAGAGGCGATGCTGTTGATATGTCGGGATTATTGGAGATATGGGTTGGAGATTTTCTGTCATTTTTGATTTGAAGGATCCTGAATTTGATGTCTTTTTATCTAAAATAAAGGATTTTATAGAAAGCAATGAAAGCAGAAGACTACCCAAGGTTCCTAAGGTAATTGTCTCAACTTATGATGGGCGTCAATCTAGTTTGTTTTAGATACTTCTGTTTTTAGCCGGCGTATTTTTACACGTAGTTGATTTTATTGAAAGATCAAAATGCACAAATCATTTCCGCTTTTCTATTGTGTTAGCTAAAAGTAATGGACTGGTTTCTTTGCTATTTCTGTTCCTAGATTGGGTGGGGTTTTGATTTGATAATCTTACGATGAGCATATCAATTTAATATCTAGGGGACTCGTGACTTTGCTAAAGAAGTAATGACACTAAGGAAGAAAGCCTTTTCAATAATAGAGAAAGTTTTTGGGAGGCACGGTGCCGCAGTCTTGGATACGCCAGTTTTTGAGTTGCGAGAAACTCTCATGGGAAAGTACGGGGAAGACTCAAAGCTGATTTATGATCTTGCTGACCAGGTACATCTTTATTAATTGTTCGTGCCTTTTCTTACTAAATGTAAGCTGTAACTTTTGAATAGATATTGAGATGATAAGATCTGTTATTCAAGTTAATGTAGATGTCAGCTATTCATTCTATATCTTTGCTTACAATCTACAGACTCTTAAGAAAATCATAGCGTGTGTGAATTGTAGAACCAGTGGGTCTGTTAAATCTAATGATTTGCATAAATGTCGCCACAATGTTTTCCTAGTTCTTTTTCCCCCTACATAAAAAGGGTATCTATAGTTTGAGGTGTGAGAATAATACAAAAAGCTATGTAACAGAGGACAAGGAATACTCTGTGAGCATAAGCTAATACAAAACAAACTAGATGGTTTGAGCAACTTTGAATTATTTTTCCATGGCAAAAGTTTATTTGAACATTTGGATCTTATCAACTATGTTCTAACCTGTACTTTGACATTTTTGACAGGGTGGCAAGCTCTGTTCTTTGCGGTATGACTTAACTGTTCCATTTGCTAGATATGTAGCCATGAATGGTCTAACATCCTTCAGAGGATACCAATTTGGCAAGGTCTACAGAAGGGACAACCCATCTAAGGGAAGACTCCGAGAATTCTATCAATTTGACTTTGATATTGCTGGTCAGTCTGAGAAAATGGGTCCAGATTTTGAGATTGTTAGAATTTTGACTGAAGTGCTTGATGAGCTAGACATCAGAGACTATGAGGTAAAGATTTATTTTCATAATTTTTTTTTTTTTTTTTGCTTTTCTTAAGATTGATAACTTAATGTCTAGAAGAAATGTCTACTATTTCTTGTAAACTTTTCTGTAATGTGGTGCGGTTTTGAGGAGTCATGATGGAAGGCTGTCAAAAGTGAGATGAGATTTAATCCCAATAAGTGGGGACCCAAATGAGTCTCTGACTTTAGGGCACAATGCTCTACTCGGTATAATATATCCTTCAGAAGATAGACATATATAACTAAGTTTTCATGATAAAAGTTGAACTCAAGGCTAAAGTCAATTGCAATAAAATATAAAAAATACCATTTTACGAAAGTTGAATCACATATATGCTAGCCCGATGATAAACTTGATCACATGTTAATATGGCCAAACATGGCTAGAAGCTTCCGTTCTGTGATTAAATGCCTCCACCTCATTAATATCAATAGAAACAACATCATGCATGCCATCCTCTATTTAATTATTGAAAATATCCATGATTAATGACTCAGAAATCTCACACTGTTAGGATCCAACAGAAAAACAAAGAAATAATGATGAATCAAATGCTCTTAACTGATAACAAAGTGGTTACAACAATCTGATAGGAGCCAACTACCCCTTCTCAGCCAAGAAAATGTCTCAGGTATTAACAGGACCTGATCCTCCTCTCCTAATTCAAGTCTCACAAAATATTCGATACACCTAATAACACTACCGAATCAGATTATGCAACTGATATATATATATATATATATAGGAAATATACAAGAGCTCTATGAGAATATGACACTCCACAGCCAAGAAGGAAACAGATCCGTCCTCTCTCCTAAGACAACTTTCATACGAAATATTTCCAACCTTCCCCAATACTCCTAACAGTTAATATAGGCAAAAACAAACACCTTTCACAGTACCCCAAAAGCCACCCTACATGACAGCTAGTATCCTACTCTTACTCCAAAATAGAAGGTCAACTATGCAACCTTAAAAAGTATCTTACTCCACTGAATAGGGTCCTTTCACACACCAAGTTAACACTATCATTTGCATTACCTGCATTAATTTTTCTCTGTTATCCCAATTGGAGAAATTTGGTTATGTAAGATCCATAAGCAAGCCTAAAAGGCAATGTAATGCTGATGAGATAAGTGTGGTGTAAATTATGCCTTTAATTATCACCAAAATAAATTATGTTTTTAGAGTCTTAATTTGCGTATTGAAATTGCTTTCACCTAAATGTTACATAGTATCCTTTATCTAGAAGCTTTAAAGGTGAATAATTAGATTTGTTATGGAAAGTGAAATTTTAACATTGTTTTGTCAACTATCAGATGAACTGTGCGGAACCCATTTCGGTGCTTGTCTGTAGGACAAGCTCGGACCGTCAGATTTGATCTGGACGATCCAGATCTGATTTTTTTACTTTTTATTTTTTATCTAAAATAATTTTAATGGGTAGAGAATCTAAAATAAAGATAATCTCTCAACTAACATTTTTTGAAAAAATGATTTTTTCATGTAGAAAAAAAATAAAAACGAAAAATAATTAAAAAAATCTGGACCGTCCAGATCCCATCTGGACGGTCCAGATGGACCAGCTCTCCCTGCCTCTCCAAAGGACAGGCAGGGAAACTAGTTCCTGAACTGTGCAAGGCGATTGTAGTTTTTACTTTGCTCTTCTAAAATCTGACTAATATGACTCAACCCAAATGATGGTAAAGTCGAACCTTGTATACAGACTCATTTCAATATCATTGACAATGTAATTGTGATTTCCTTACTTAGTTCTTGATGTTAGTTTATTGTGCTTTGAATTTCATCTGACAATATTTTGTAATGATGTGTTCTGACAGCAATTTGTGTATTGTATATTGATATTTTTCATTGTTAAATTTGTATGATTTCACAGATTAAGTTGAATCACCGAAAATTACTGGATGGAATGATGGAAATTTGTGGAGTGCCAGCTGCAAAGTTCAGAACTATATGCTCAAGTATTGACAAGTTAGACAAGCAGTCTTTTGATCATATACGAAGAGAAATGGTGAGCACATAAGCATTTGCTTGTGTCTATTTCCATTTGATTAGAATATTACTAATGGGTTGTAGCCAGTGTTTTTGGTATGTAATATGTTCCTTCTTTCAGTCGTTGAGAATGGTGCAGTCTAATACATTTTAAAATATCTTTTAATTTGTAGCTTTATTTTTTGGGAAACAGTTAATTAGAAGTATGGCTCTAATGTTCAAGCTTCCAGTTCACGGTAGGCATTGGTAAAAAAGAATGACGCTGTGTTTATGAAATTTCATTCTCAGGATTTAGATATCTGTACTAAGTAATTCATTGCTTTCTTATGGGGATAGCCCTTTGTTTTATTAAATTAATTTGTTGGTTTTAATTTTAGATATATGTCTGATAATTTTAATTTGAGCTGTTAGGGATGTTATGTTACTGTTCAGTAACATCCTTCGAGCAGCTAGGGCTGATTTTTTCCCCTGTTCTGTAACATGCTTCATACAATCATTTTGTAGATGGAAGAAAACAGAATATCTGCTGAGACGGCTGACAAAATTGGAACTTTTGTTAAGGAAAAGGGACCTCCTTTGGCATTGTTATCTAAATTTAAACAAGAGGGTAGTGCTTTCTTAGAACATGCTGGATCTGTTGACGCATTGAATGACCTGGAAATTTTATTCAAAGCTCTGGATAAATCGAAAAGCATTGGTAAGGTTGTTTTTGACCTGAGCCTTGCCAGAGGTCTTGATTATTATACCGGAGTCATATTTGAAGCTGTTCTCAAGGGTGGTGCACAGGTAAATTATGATATCTTTATCTTTACTATTATTAGTTGCTTCATATATGTATCACAAGTTGAAAGTTTTGCTAGTTAAATTGATAACTAGTGATTGAATCCTTTATGTTGCTCTTTAAATTTTTGAACATTATAAAAGAAATGAAGGATGAAAAGATAGCTGTTTATTTTAAAATAAGGGAGTAAAGCCTTCATACTCGTTTGCAAAAAGGTTATAGCATTAGTGAAATTCATCTCTAAAGTTTCAATTAAGAGATTCCTTTCTCCTTCTTTGCTCTCTTCTTTTTTAAGGTATAATGAAAGAACTTCTTTCCCATTAATTGTTTGTCGTATGACAGAATGTAATGCAATAAATTCATCATTGCACGGTGGCAGTAATAGCATAATGCAACTAAAGATTAAATATAGTTCTTATTCTGCAATCCTGAAAAGGAAATAGGTAAGTAAAAAGAAACCCCATGATCTTAGGAGGGGGGCTTTCTTTAACTGTTGGTATGATATTTACACACACGACACATGCACACATATGCATGTCTTGTATATGGGAATGGGATGTGAGTGTACAAATGTCTGTGCCCAGGTTGGTTCTATTGCTGGTGGTGGTCGATATGATAACCTGATTGGGATGTTTGGATCCAAGCAAGTTCCAGCTGTTGGTGTCAGTCTTGGAATTGAGAGAATATATGCTATAATGGAGCAACGTCACAAAGATCGGAACCAGGTAATTGTAATTCTTGTTTCACTTGCTTCCTGGAATCAACTACCCACTTTGGTTGTTGCTGGAAAGATTGGTCATTTACGTTTTATGAAATAATATGGTTTTGAACGCTTTGAAATATTTGAGTTCGAGCAATCTTGTATTTATTGTTAAAGTAGATGAGAATGGAGACATGGAAAATTTTTGCAAACGCCATTGCATCTGCACATGCTTGATTTTCCTTGTCAAATACAGCTATAAATAAAGTCAAGATGAGGAACCAATAAATCATTGGATTAATAATGTTTCCTTTGCCCGTACCCACCAAGCTGACAATTTCTTAATCCCTTATGATGACTTTCGTGTAATATATTTTTTCGTTTGTTGGTTGGTGCATTTGTTAGATGCCTCGAGCAATCAAAACTGAAGTCCTAGTGGGCATATTGGGGGATGACCTAACACTTGCTTCAGAGCTGGCAAGTGAGTTGTGGGATGTTGGGATCGAAGCAGAATTCATGGTCAATAAAAGACCAATGAAGCACATAGACCGTGCCAGAGAATCTAGGATCCCTTGGATGGTCCTGGTGGGTGAGCGAGAATTGAATAAAGGTGTTTTGAATCTCAAAGATGTTGAAGCTAATAAAGAGATGGAGATCCCCAGAGATCAAATTGCCGAGGAGCTTCAAAGACGGTTAAACCCATAAGTCTCATGACCAGCTCGAGCTAGCTTTGGAACAAGTTGAGTTTGATTATTCTCAGTGGTTAAGTGTCATTCCTCATTCATTGTAACTTGTCAATCATTTATACATTTGAACTGGGGAGGTATAGGTATCACTGTCATATTTCTTTCAGATTTTTCATCAAATAAATAACTTGCAGATTTTGATTTGCTAATGGCCTAAGCTGAAGCTCTCAATGTTCCCTTTATCTTACAGCATGATTAATTTTCTGCAATCTTGAGCTCACAAACGCGCATACATTTTTATATTTCATCTGTGAGAACATTTGGATGATGTTCGATTAATGGGCCTCATAATTACTGTGCACTCAAGCATATTTGTGGCAGACGTGTGCGTACGCCCATATCTGGGAAACATTTGGGTGATTCTTGATTCTTGGGCCTCATAATTATACCCCACGCGTGTTTGAGACTCGCACGTCTGGGCAATTTGTGGATGACTGATTCATAGGCCTCATAATTAGTTTGGACTCAAGCATGTTTCTGAGTGTATTTGGTAAAAATGTACCACTCTGGTCCTATTTATGTCAGGTTTGACCAAATCTTCATACTGAAAGTTAGTTATCTCAATTATTACAGAGCAAATTTCCAACTTTACCCTCATTTATGAATGTGTATTTTTTAAAATTTATTATCAAATCTCTCTCATCTTTTTATCTTCTCAACATAACTAGCCAATCTCTCTCATCATCATTAATATGGACAAAATTGTCACAATCTCATTTATTTGGTCAAAATGAACTTATAAATAGGACCAAATTTTCGAGAAAAAAAAGGACCAAATTTTCTGTCAAACTGGACTTATAAATGGACCAGAGTGGTATTGGCAAAATAGACTTATAAATAGGACCAGAGTGGTATTGGCAAAACAGAAGTAATACTACTGTCTTCAATATAAAACTTATTCGGAGAGTTTTCTAAATATAAGATATTTTTTATATTTTTCAATTTTTTTTATAATTTATCTTTATTAATAATCTCTCAATAATAATTCAGGAAGAGGGGAATTAAGAAATATGACTAATGATGTTTTAAAAATATATATCATATTAACTAATTTAAGTAACTTCTTTAATCTTATAAGATTAGGTAAATAGATATTATATTAAAGGTTAGAGGAAGTAATAGTAATCAATATTTTTAATATTGGACATTTGAATTTAAAACAGGATTCTAATCCTTCAAGGCATATTTGAGATAACGTACAAGGTTCCGTAAGGAGAGGTGTTACATATGAAAGATGTGGGAAAATATATTTTGGGGAGAAGAAGGAGAAAGTTCTAATGGAACTTTTCTAATTAAATTGTGTGTGTGTGAACTTTCAAAACGACGTAGTTTTGGGTCGTCAAATTAATAAGGGATCTTTTAAAAAATTTATATAATAAATACTAAAACAAAAATACAAAACCATCATTCATTAATTTCCTTAACTCCCAAAACGACGTAGTTTGCTCACTTTGACATAATCTTATGCAAGTGACATGACAAATTTTAGAGCCTACCACATAAAACATCCTGTTAACATAGATTAAAAATAGTGGTAATATATTAGGCAAGTAATCAGTGCGACATACATTTGAATTTTGAAGTGGTTCAACCACCCCCACAAAATAAGAAGTTGAGAACACTAAAAAAGAAATAAACAACTAATCAAAAGGATATGGAGATTCTGTAACCTTTTCTGTTTTTATTGAAATAACATGAGTACATTTTGGTAAATCAAATATATATAATACGATTTTTAGTGAGTTATGTTATCTATATCTATCTATAATCTATATTTAATAAATAATAAAACTTCACCAAATGAGCTGTTTATTTTAATAAATATATTTTCTTCAATAAATATAATTATTTAACTTATAAGAAATAAATTTTTTATTATAAAATCTATACAAAATAATTGTTAAATTATAAAAAGTAGCTAGTCATTATTGCTGGTTTGGAATAGCAGTGACAAAATAGTTTTTTTTTCATGTCGGCTTTTCCGTATGGGCTTTTCCCGAAAAGTTACATTGTAGATGTAATTTGTGTTTGAAATGGCAATATGTAAGTAACTTTTTTCTGGTGGGTTCTTGTTTGGGTGATTATTTAAGATGAAAAATGACTAAAAATGATATAAATCTTATACTACACATACATATTGGTTATATATATTGTGATAATTGAATATTAAAAATTAAATTTAAATTTGATAAAAAATAAATTATTATTAAAAAAAATTACAAAACTCTAAATTACTTAATTAAATATATTATAATGGATAAATTAAAATACATACAAATATATATTTAATAGTATATTATTTATTAGATCACACATCTCTAATATTTTTTTTTTCAAAAGTTTAAAAAATAACACTGAAAACTTAAAAAGTGACTTATGAAAAAAAAATCACTTTTTTTTTAGAGAAACTCATGACCCAAACAAACTATCATAAACGCCTCTATTTTCTCGGTTCCGCTTTTCTCACTAACTTTTTCCCCTCCTTACATTATTTGCTGAGGCCACAATGTCGGGTTATTTATTACGGTTATTCTTCCTTTCCCATCCACTTCCCATCCTCTTCCTCATCTCACTAAACGGATTGAAATCTTAAAGTTAGTATCTAATATTATATAAAAGTTTATTTTTATATTTTTTTAATAATTTAATATTTTTTAATATAAAAATAATATTTTTATAAAAGATTAAATTAACCGCTCGGATTTCAATCTAACTACTTTCTGGTTCCGCCTTTCTCACTAACTTTTTTCCCCTCCTTACATTATTTGCTGAGGCCACAATGTCCACAAGAACACGGGGAGACCAGCTGTAGAGAATAATAATCCACCAGTGATCTTCTTTTATCTCGTAAACTGTTCAGTCTTCGTCAGAGTAGTTGGACGCTGTAGTCATTGTTAGACCCTTTTCCTCCTAAAGTTTGTGCCGTACTCTCACTACAATTCCAAAAAACCTAATCGTGCGAGTCTCCGAAACCTCCATCAAAATGGGTTCTGAAGGATCCGCGGTTGTTGGTGAGTATTGAACGCCCAGATTTGTTAATATCTTTTGTCCATTGTTTTTCCGTTTTGGATGCTCGACTTCCATCCAAGAAATTGGGTTGAAGTTCGTTTACAATCTTGTCGTCAAGTCATTCCCTAATTATGGAGAATTATTGTGCTTTTGTTTGTTGTTGGTGCAACCTAAAATTTCTTAATACACTTTGATTGTTTGTGTCGTCTTGCTTGTGTGCTTTATTTGAACATGGAGCTGTTGTAGTTAGGTTATTAGGAGACTGATAATTTGCATTTATTTTTACGTTTTTTCATAATTGATCGATCTACCATCTGTGAGTGCACTTGAATTCAATTCTTACCATGTTGCAACCATATTTCTGCATATTACTCAGCTAGTTCTGAATTTTGCCTGAGCCGATTTGGAAATAGTTATGTTTTATGCTAAAATCACATACGGTCAAATATTTAGTGCATATTTTGTTGGTGGATCATGGTGCATTGTTACTATAGAGCCGTGGTGATTGTACTTGTACCTCACAACATTGGAGTATGTCATACATTATTATATAATTCAGAAGAAACATCAATGATATTGAAAATAAAACACATGCGTGGATGCACAGAGCCAGGGTAGATGTGTAAAGTCATTTATTTTGGTGTTAGAACTGGACTCAAGTTTTATAAGCTATGCCCTTCTTGATCCAGAGGGAATTCTGGTCGTAGGTGGGAAAGTGTTTAGCTTGTGGATGATTAATTGATTATCACCCCCTTCTCTAATTCTTAATTAAAAACGTTGCGAGATATCATGTATGCTTTCCCTTGGCTTATTTGTAAATTTTCCAATTGATGGCTAAAATGAAGAACTTATATCCTGACATCGCTGTCTTGATTGAGTTTGCTATATATTTTTAGTTTATTACATATTTTTTCAGTCTCTCCACCTCCCCCTACCTCCCCCAAAAAAAAAAAAAACCTGGCTTTGAATCATTTGCATAATTTTTTATGAATGTGCAATTAACACTTGACTTTTTTGGTGTATACAGTACCCAGGAGTTTCAGATTATTGGAAGAGCTCGAAAGAGGTGAAAAGGGAATCGGTGATGGAACTGTCAGCTATGGCATGGATGATGCTGATGATATATACATGCAGTCATGGACAGGGACTATTATCGGCCCCCCTGGTGTAAGCCGATATATATCTTCCTAGGGTTGTAGTGTTTTTATTGTATGTTTGTGTATATGCTTCTCAATTCCTTCTCTACCCTTTGAAACCAAGCTTCCCTTGCCCGCTTCTGTTACAAAATAAATAATTGTGAATTTCAGTTGGTTACATTTATATTTCCATATACCAAATTATGGTGTTTGAAAAGATCATTATTTGATGGTAAATATTGCATAAGCTTTTCTTGTACGTGAGACCATGTTACCTGTGGGGTTGAATCTTAGGATAAATTCATTTATCAGTTATCATTGCCATAATAGTTTTTATCTGCAAAGGAATTCTTGTGCTGCCTGATTCCTAGAGATCCAATGATTAGCTGCATTTTTCTTTGATTGTACTGTGATTAACACTTTTTTTTTTTCCTTTTATTTCTAAGGGAATTTTTTTTCCATCCAACAACATATTGATTTTATGTTTTTCCTTCCGATATTATTTTTACTAGACCGTTCATGAAGGGCGTATCTACCAACTGAAATTATTCTGCGGTAAGGATTATCCAGACAATCCACCATCTGTAAGATTTCAAACAAGGATTAACATGACCTGTGTCAACCAAGACACTGGAGCGGTAGGTGACATTTTTGTAAGGACTTCCAATACCATGATGTGCATGATACTGAAATAATGACTACCCCAATTACCAGGTTGAGCCACATTTGTTTTCCATGCTGGCTAATTGGCAGCGCGAGCATACAATGGAAGACATTCTGATGCAATTGAAGAAAGAAATGTTGTCTCCTCAAAATAGGAAGCTAGCTCAACCTCCTGAAGGTGTGTTATTAATCTATTTAATTCTTGAAACTTTAATTTATTACTTCCATCTAATTAAGATGATTAAATTCAATTGCCGTTGAATATCTATTCCTATTAATGTATTCTCATCTGGCACCGAATAAGTTGTAGTTTAACATCCTAGAAACAGGTAAAAATACAGAGAAAGGGACTTCTCTACTGATGTGAAATTGATGAAATTCATTAAGAAGCATGTGAAACTAGTTCATCTTTGTTGATTGGTTGTTGATTTTATATTTTAGTTTGATAACTGGTGGATGGAGTTTCACGATCCTACATGACTTCTTGTAGGTAACGAAGATGGCAGGATTGATCAAAAGGGGCTGGTGCTGAAATGCTGTATCGTGTAATTGGGCTAAGAATCCAAGAATAATAGCAATACTAATAATGTAAATAATCATATCCAATAGATAATCTGAGTTGAGGGGATGCATTTATAAATGTAATTACAAGTCATTTGCCTAAGTAACTGGAAGCAATTTAAGGGATTGTGACCATCATATCCTTGAATTTTCGTTGAAAGTTTGCTTTGACACTGCCATAACTCCATATTTTGATGTGGCGTCTCAAGAGTTAAGACCCTTTTATAATGTATTCACACTCATGGTGCCTGTCCAATTGAGTGCCGAGTGTCTTGTCGTACACTAATGTGAATGGTGATATCATTTGTTTATGCAAAAATTAGATCATTGGATTAGATCTTGCATGTTTAGGAAGACCTTGTATTTATTTCACATAAACGATCAGCCAATGCACATCATGGATTTTGGTCAAGCTTTGCCAACATAAGGTAATTGTTTAGGGTCTCTGTATTCTTTCTTTATAAATGATTTAGGATGACAAGAGGCTTGAAAATTTTGTTGAAGAATTATCAACTATGTACAAAACATGTGTATGTAATATTTTTTTAGGATTAGACTATAATTACTTGATTGCTTTTAGACTTAATTTTATTAAGTTGCTTTGATGTGTGGTTAAACAACATTATAAATCATGATTTCAGCCTCCTCAAGTGCTCTGGGGCATGTTTTGAATACAATGAGGACTTGTCAAAGACTTTGTAGCATAATCGTATGGAACTATTGATTCTCCATAAAAAGGAGGCCATGTTCAATCCTGCTCTTAAACTCAGATTGTTAGTATTTACTCTTGTAACTAAAATAATAATAATAATAATGAAGACCTGAAATCTAATTCATTTTTTTTTTTCATATATTAAAAAACATTTATAATTAAGGAACAAATCCAAACAAAAGAACATTTTCCTTTTAGAGGCTCATCGGTCGGCTGCTCAGTCATATCTCTCCCCGCATTAGGGCATAGTGCCTAATGTTTTTGTTACCGTATTTCCGAAATTGATTAATTGGACGCAAATCGATTGCCTTCTTGGATTTGATCAAGTGCATTTGTGAAGGAAAAAACACTCACGTGTGTTATTTGTTCATGAAACAAACTTTGGCCAAAAGAAACTCATAAAACAAATCATAATCATAAACAAATAGATAGATTTATACTCTTTCATGTCATTAATATAAGAGCTACTTGATTTTTATTAGAGAGGTTAAAAAACTAAATAAATTAGATTAAAGTATATATATTTATCGTTTTTAGGAAAACTAATTAGCCCCACTCATAAATTGAGATATAATCTAATAATACATAATATATGTTATTATTAATTAACTTATTTTGCTTCATTAATATATCTTTAAAAAAGTCAAACATCTCTTATACACAAGACTCTCGGTCCTTAATACAATACTCATTTGACTTTTTTTTTTTTGGAGAAATTAAGGGTATGTTTGGTTTGAGGAGGGGATGGGATGAGTCACACATATTATAGAGATATGTTTGTGTTGATAAGTAACATGAAACAGGGCTTCTTATTAGTGAATGGTGCAGGGGAAATGTCCTTCTCTGTTGTTTCCAATTGAAGTTAGAAATATATTCAGAGGGGCAAACATGGGAGTGACTTTGGTGTTTATGATTCTCAAGGAAGGTGTGTGTGTGTGTGTTCTTCCAAACATTTCTTCTTTTTGGTAATTAATTTTCAAGTTGTTATACATAAATATATGGGCAGGGTTGCTAGCTACTCAGAGTGGAAAGACAATAACGGTTTACTCAATGGCGGAACTATGTGATGGCTTGGGACCTTGAATTTCAAATTGACATTCTCTTATCTTATGTATTTATATAATATTTTATTTTGCTTACTAATTTGGCCTCACTAATATCTTATTTTCTCTATAATTACACTTTTTTTTATTAGGACAATATTTGGTTTATTACTTATTGGGCTGTGAGAGGAAAGCAAAATTATTATTTGAGACACCTACTGAAAATGTTAATATCATTTTATATTAGGTGTCTGTTCATATTCATTTTAATGACTAAATAGATACTCAAAATCACTTTTTTCACCTCATTCATTTTATGAAAGTTATTCTACCTATTCTTCTCTTTCTAATGAGGGTAATATTGTGTTGATTAGTGAAAATTTTCGGGTCATGATTTTAGGAGAGTCTTGAGTTTTGACAATAGATAACTATATATATGTAGAGGATGATTAATGATTTGGATTTATGAGTTTTGACAAAATATACTAATTAACAATATCAATATATATTGTGGGTCACCAAATTTGTTGTAGGTTGAAAAAGATGAGTAAAGATAAATAAAAAAACATAGATATATTCTTTAAGAAGAAAATAACTTTAGAAAGTAATATTTCTAAGAAAATAATTTCTAAAAATCATGCACTTTGTAATGAGTCTCCTTCCAAACATCATAGAATTTTGTTTCTTTTGATTTAAATTGTCGGTTATTATTTATTTATATTTTTAATGTTATGTGATATTATTTAATAAATAGTTCAATATATTTATTTTTCACCAAATTAAAATAATTTCCTAGTTCCACCAGTGGGTTTACTCCACAAACAAACAGGGAGGGCAGCTTATGATGGCACCTTGTTTCATCACATGGAAAAAGGACCACTTAGTGCAAACACGTGGTACGGATATGTAATAATGCAAACCCCCTAATAAATAATGGTAGAGGGGAAAAAGCCTAAACCCTAATGATGTAGAGTTGTTGTGGTGGCACATCAAAAGACCAAGACAAAAAAATCCTCACAACACACAACAAATGATGCAAAGACGGTGCCCTTCATTATTGAATTACTCATGAAGTGACCTTCCCCTAATTCGTTCCCCTCTTCCACTGCATTTGCCTTCTATTTTCTTGTCTCCCCCCCCTTTTCCTTTGATTCAACTCTCATTGAGTGATTGCTTCTCCCCCACCAACCATCTCTCTGTTTGATCACACAGAGACAGGAATGTAAATTACATCATTAATTTGTTTGGCAAAAATTCAGTTCCTATTAAATTTTGTAGGTAGAGGATTCATTCCCCTCTTCCATTGCATTTGCCTTCATGTATGTATGTAATTATACAGACAGAGAGAGAGGACAGAGACAGAGAGAGTTGTTAACACGTGGATCAAATTAATTATAATAGGCTTTTGATGGAGTCTTCGGACAAAAAAAAAAAAAACTATCCCCATCTTCCCCTCACCGGTCAGTTTCTTTCGACTTGTCCCATTACTTCTCTAAAATATATTGTTTTCACTCATTCTAATTAATTTAATCAAGACTGTATGTATAATACATACGTGTGAATGAACATATGCCCTCGTTGACACTGTCGGGGTATAACGGTATATTTACTATTTAGGAGTTGGGTTTAGTTAGAAAGAAAAATTTATCCCTCTAATCTTATTTATAAATCCATTTTCACTAAATCATACATATCAAGGAGAGAATTAGTTCAATGATTATAGAGTAAATTTTTAATTTTTGCCATAAGTATCTTTCAACTCTTTCTTTCCTCTCTCTATTTTCATTAGTACAATTAATCAAAACATGTACTACCTCTACAAACTATGTCCTATATTTAATATAATTTATACTACAATTTATTAAAAATCACTAGATAAAAAATTAAATATGGACCATTCAGATCCTATTTAGACGGTTTAGATGGGATCGTGCGTCCTGTCTATCCCGAAACGCGTTGGATATAGATACGTGTGGATGAACTATGCACTCGTTAACACTATCGGTGGTATAATGATATACCACCGTGGCCCTATTTAAGTTTCTTTTAACTAAATCGCATATATCAAGGAGATGTAGTTAGCTTAATGATTATTGGGGCCCTCATTTATAAATGGGTATCTTTAACTCTATTTTTATTGTATAATTAATATGAATAAAATTGTCACAATCTCATTTATTATTTGAACAAAAACTTATAAATAAGACTAAAATTTTTGTGTTGAGAAGAGTGAAATTTACTATCTAGGAGCTGTTTTTTTTTTTTTTTGGGGGAGGTGGGTTTGTCTTTAATTTTGTGCGTACGAGTACTGTTACTTTCTCTTTCTTTCAGAAAAATTCAAATTTTCTACCCAAGCGCTGAAAGGGAACACGTGCCGTAATAAAAGTTTCCCACCAACAAAAGAAAATACAAACATTCGGAGAAGTTCATATACCTAAACATGCATATCTAACGAACTATACGTATTTATGCGTAGATCTTGTCTACTTACACAATCAAATATATACTGTGTGTAGTGTGCGTATATACACATCAAGTTGAGGCTCCCTTACGTGAATTCTCCTCAAAGATATATCATAATCATCAGGTACAGAGCCTACTCACACACAAACAATATATAAGGCCTACCTTCCTCCTCTGCCCTATCCATTTCACATACACATTATTCTCAACACACACAACCATGTCAATTTTCTCTTCTCTTCTTCTTCCTCTTCTGTTACTCACATCCTTCATAACCCCATCGTCTTCGGCCTTCGACGCGGCTTTCATCTATGGCCGTTGCTCTCAGGCTAAGTTCACGCAGGGCTCCGCCTACGAGTCCGGCGTCAACTCTCTCCTCACCTCCATCGTCAACGCCGCCATGTTTTGCTCCTACAACAACCTCACCGTCCTTGCCTCCTCCTCCTCATCATCATCATCATCACAGGACATACCTATCTATGGCCTCTTCCAGTGCCGCGGCGACCTTGCCACCGCCGACTGCTCCCACTGCGTCGCCCAAGCTGTTTCCCAGCTTGGCACCATCTGCCCTGACTTCACCGGCGGAGCCTTGCAGCTCGACGGTTGTTTTGTTAGGTATGATGATTCTGAGTTCTTGGGCGGGAGGACAACACTTTGGTCCTGAAGAAATGTGGGCCGCCGGATGGGTTTAATTCTGATGTGTTGATTCAGAGAGATGCTGTGCTGGAGTATTTGGAAACGTCCGATGGAGTGTATAAGATGTTCAGAACGACTGGTTCTGGCAATTTGCAGGGTATGGCGCAGTGCGTGGGGGATTTGAGTGCCATCGAGTGCCAGGATTGTCTCTCGAATGCAATCGAACGGCTCAAAGTAGAGTGTGGGCCTGTCCAGTGGGGACATATATACTTGGCCAAGTGCTACGCGCGCTACTCCGAAGGTGGAGATGACTCGCCCGATGAAAACAGTAAGCGGCTCCGACACCGTGAATAGTGGTGGTTAATTAGTTTTTGCTATTCATCAGTATTTGCTTCTATATTACTATTATTATTTCAAAAAAAAGTGAGTGATTGTTTGGTGAAAATTGACTTGCTTGAATAATTTCTAATTTACGTTTGAAGCCACGTGAATGCGTACAAAGTCGGTGTGGAAATGAATATAGTTGGTATTTGGTACGAGGCATTTATAACTTCTAATTATTCAATATCATTTTTTTACATTTTGTTAGAAAAATATTTTGATATATGGTACTCCCTCCGGTTCTAATTATAAGACAACATTTAAGAGTTGATTTTGATCCTAATTATAGAACAACATTCTAACAATTGTCAATTTTTCCTAAAATACCCCTACTTTATTCTCTCAAGCGTGTTTGATTTTTTGTGAGTATATGTATGTTGACGCATATACTCTTTCAGTCAACGAAACTTTTAGATATATGTGTGTGTATCTATGTATGTATATATGTGTGTGTCTACACGCAAATATCTATAGACATGCACACATATATGTGTGTGTCTACACATATATATTTTGTGTGTGTACGCGCACATATATGTGTGTGTCTACATATATATATGTATGTATGTATGTATATATGTGTGTGTCTACACACATATATTTTGTGTGTGTGTGTGGACACAAATATATATGTGTGTGTCTCACACACATATATATGTGTGTGTGTGTGTGTACATATATATATATTTGTGTGTTTGTCAATATGTGTGTGTACATATATGTATATTTGTGTGTTTGTCAATATGTGTGTGTACAAACATAAACACACACATATATACATGTATATCTTTGTGTGTGTGTTTGTTTATATGTGTGTATGCATATATGTCGATATATGTACACACATATATGTGTGTGTACATATATACACACATATATGTATATATAGTAATACCATTATTTTAATTAGATAGCATGTAGAAAAAAAAATAGGTTGGAGAGGCATGTGGTAGGAGCTATTGATTTATTTTCACTTAGGTCATTTTAAATTTATATAAGGACATTTTAGGAAAATGAGTAAAATTAACTAATTTAACTTCTTTCCTTAATCTCCCCAAAATCGGTAAAATATGTCCTATAATAATTAGGGAGTATGATTTTTCACCCATTTAATTGGGTTTACTTGCAAAAGTTTTATGTGCTCTCGTGTCAAAAGATTAAAAAGGCATGAATGTACAGTGATAGAACAATTTCTCCAAATTCATAAAGTAACCGGAGGTAGTAATAATGAATCCTCATCATTTGCAACATCTTTTTCTGATTATTAAAATTAATTAATTATATTTAATATGTTAGTTTGAAATGTAAATTAAATGTGTAGGTAAGCATAAAAACAAGAACAAGAACAAGAAAAAAAACTTATGAAGAAAATTGGAAAGATAGTTGGACCCACAGCAGCAGGACTAGTCGTAGGAGTAGGAGGAGGGGCTCTACTCACCAGGTACATTATAAAGAAGTCCCAAAAGAGAAAACCAGGTATCTTCTTAATCGAAAAAACCAATTTGTATTTAATTTATATTGTTAAGTTATCTAAATAATATCATTTGTGGATAATTAACATTCTTGTAATGTTTTCCTCTGCTAATTTATTGGGCTTTTGGTGGCCATTATTTTCTGATTTTAATTTATTGGTCATCTTGTTATGTTTAGTTCTCAATTAAGTCATAGAAAGATGTGGGTATTATGATGGAAAATAAAGGAGAAAGAAAAGACAAGTTTTCGTCTTCACTTTTTGAACATGATCAATGATATGAATGAACGACCCCTTTACTTATCCAAAAAGTTAGCTTCATATTAGTGAGGTTTTTTTTTTTTTTGAATAGTACAATCGTTGAATTACAGTCTTACACTTAATTCAATTGTCAATGATTAAATAATAAAAATTCTGCAATTTGAGTTCAAAAAAATACAATACAAATTATGAAAGTCATTTACTTAAAAAAAAAAAAATCGTCCCACGCACTTTTGAGTTTTGACCATAAGTCGCCGTTCATAGAATTAATTTTTTGTGGGTCAAGAGAAGAAATGAAGTATATGTATATGATGAGTCAATTATTAATCCTAAAGAATAGTGTGAAGGTTCAAAAATACACATATATTTTTATCCCGAGAGTGTCCGACACCAAATACTTTTTTAGGTGTAAAAGCACATGGTAAAATACATTTAAGTTAAGTTTGACATTTTTGCTAACCTGATGATGACGTGGTTTTCAAATGTATAAAAATATACATGTGGTTTAGCAAAAAGAGTGTCAATACCAAATTCTTTTTTAATCTAATAATTTTATTTTAATTGAAGGAAAAATATTATTTATATAATTCCTGAAAAGTCCAATTTTTTTGTTGATAGACGACACTAAGGGCACTGACAATTCCTCTGGAGCCGTTCAGCCCCCTTTCTCTTCCGGTGGTTTTCAGGTTATTTTCTTCGTTTGTTTTCACTTTCAAATTTCTGATTCAATTAGCTTACTAAGATTGCTTAGTCTTTTTATTAATATGAGATATCAAACTGGTCGGAGAAGTGAACTTATGATCTGAATGTTTGTGGACTTTGAAGTTTATCTGTGATGTGATTTTGGATCATCTTATCATTTTCTTCTTGATTCTTTTACTCTTTGATGCTTTATGTTGTGAATTTTCTGCCTCATGGCTTGCATAATTTCGGCTCTCAAAATGGAACTTTGTTGCATTTATCACTCAGGCCTGTTTGAATTTTGACTGATCAACCCTTTTTTGGCCCCATTGGTTTGTTTAGGTGATGGTTCGTGGCCCAATTTCCGTTTGTCCTATACCCGCTGCTGCTCCAGTATCACAAAAAAACCCTCCACGTGGCGATGCTCCGACTATCGAGGAAGTGGAAGGTTGTACATGTCATATTGGAGATTGTACTTGTAATAATGGTCACTTTCCACCTTGGAATAATTGTCCACTTTCAATTTGTGAATTGTGATTAGTGATATAAGCGACGCAGTGAAGTTTTGTGCTGTCGTTATAAGTAATAAAGTAGTGAGAAAAAAATCGTCATGAGGAACAATCTCTCCATACACTAATTATTTATTTTAGATTTAGTTGGATAAATAGAGTGATATGAGATGAGTTGTAAGCAAACAAATTTAAAGAATTAAATAAAGAATAAGAATTAAGAATTAAGAATTTCAAAACAACGTTTAGGAAAAGATACTCGATCAAGAAAAACGCATTTAATTTGAGAATCCCCTATGTTCCTTCAAGTATTTGAATTGAATCCCTAATTAATTATTATTCCCATCATTGACCATCAATTCTCTAAGTTAGCTGTAGAAGTCCCAAATGTCTTGATGTTACCTTAGTCATTTTTCTTTGAAAACAACCTAATGTGCTTTAGTATTGTTTGGAAAGATCAATTTATTTAAATTAGAATTATGAGATCGCATAAACTTGTAAGCTATGCAGGTGCATGCAATCTACGATGAATTAACGGTTACAGTTAAATGCACCAACATCTCTATTGTCAAGCTAGGCCAAGCCCGATGAGCAATCTAAAAGGTGATCAATCTTTAAGAAACTTTAAGAAAGATAATTCGTGACGAGAAAATAACGATTAATAAAGAATCCAATAAATGCTCTGTCAATCCGCACTGTAGGGCTCATCCTCTGTACTGCTTCTGAAATTTATTTGCCATGATTGCTAGGTTAAGAAAATAATAAAGAGATGAAAGTCTCCGTGTTGCTTCTTCTTTTTCTTTGTTATTCCTATTCTGTGTCGTACGAATTGCGCTCTGTGTCTGTGTCTCTGTGCGTGCTTCGTCGTTCTTTGCGTTCTGTTCCTCGTTCGCGGCCTCTGTTCGTTTCGTCCTTTGCGTCAATGCTTCTCTTAATATATATTGCATAGGTTATGCTCCTTGGGCCGTGGGCTGATTGTGCGTGATCTGCTTCTTTTCCCAAAGGATATATCATATATCTTTTACTTTTAGCTCCTGTGCGTATTGCTGCATTAATGAACTTTTCATTTATCCTTTTCTTGCGCGGGCCCCACGCTTCAATTGCTTCCTTTTTTTGTAAAGGATATATTATATCCTTTTGATTTTATCTCATTGTGCATATAGGCGTAGCAACAATTAATCTATTTTCATTGTGTGGATCCCGCGGCTTTATCACTTCTAATATAATATAATAATATATTATATTATATCACATCTACACAACAAAATAGGATATTAATAGATTTTCTGTTATAATATCATTTTATCCTATATTTAATTAAAAGATAGATAAATGCATAAAAATAATTAAATAAGTACAAAATATTAATAAATTCAATCCAATATATCCCAAAATCTACCTTTATTTAATTATAAAATATATACTTATCAATTAGAGCATAATCAGTTATGTTATTCTAATTCTCTCTGCTTTTCGCTCATTTTTTATGGAAAAGTCTCTTGTTCCCAAAGAGACAGAAATTGTGTATTGGATTTGATCAGATAATTATTAGTTTTGGTTTATGTTCTGAACTCAATGGCGATGTTTATGGCATGGTGTTTTATTTTCGTTCCCCTACTTGGTAAGATTTGTATTTAAATAAAAAAATTGACATTCTAAAAATTATATCTAGAGAAATAATAATTTTTCTTTAATTGAAATACAATTATTAAATTTAAAAAAAAGAACTTGGTGTTTATATGAGTTTTTCTCATTTTACCCACATTTTTAATACTCCTTGAACGTAGTGAATTATCATATGCTACATTCTAAACATTTAGGTTGTGCATGGTTGGAGGAGAAGAAAATGGTGGGAACATTTAGTGTAGAGTGGGACACTTAAAAGTTTTCCTCTCCATTAAATATTTTCCTCTCTCCTCCCTTCAAACCAAACATACTCTCAATGGGCATGTTTCTCTCCCCAATTGGCATTAGAGCCCTCCTCGCGTGCTTTGTAATATTTTTCTTTCACTTTTTCATTCCTAATAGGCATGTTTCTCTCTCCCCAAAATTAACTTTTAATTCATTTCTCGGGTTAAGGTGCAGATTTGCCAACGGATTATCAGAAAGAGCATCGCACAAAAAATAATTGAGGGTACCATAATTACCAATCAACAATTAAAAAGGAAAAAAAGTACCAAATAACTATTAAAAAAACAACTATCACAATTACGTTAAAAATATGAGGCACGGCCTCGGACGGTATAGGAGATGTTGGAGAAAAGAGCGGTTAAGCCTTCTTGTTGGATAAGGCAAACATCAACAAAGATGGGACCCATGCAAGCGGGCGTTGTGGCGGCATGATGCTACTGTGGCATCGGAGGGATGGAACCGGGGTGTAAGCCTTCTTGTTGGATAAGGCAAACATCGAAAGTGTGGATTTCTTTGGATTTGGTTTTAGAGTGTGATTCTCGCCCTAAAGTCGCATACGGGCTTTGATGAGTTCAAGAGGGAGTGGAACACCCGGCATGTAACATCCCAAATTTTTGGGATTTGGAATTAGAAATTCAGTGTGGAAATCTATGATGAAAATTTGGTCAAAAACAATTATGAAGTTAATTATTGGAAAATTAGGAATTTATTTCCTTGTAAATAAAACCAAGGAAATAGTTGTGAGATAAATTTTATAATAAAATCTTATATGGGATTAAGGATTCATTTTGAGAATTTGGTTATAATAATATAATGTCGAAATTAAGATAGGGTAAAATAGTATTTTACTTCCCAAGCCTACAAATGGATTTGGACAAATTCAAGGCCCAATTTGATGATTAAAAGGCTTATAAATTCTCAAAAGGGTCCATTGTAGTTCAGCCCTTAAGCTCCTTATACATGCAAAACACTCACACGTTGGCCCATGACCCAGGCCCATTTTCTCATTTAAAACATATTCTCGTACTCCTCGATTAAACAAGCCGAAGCATAACTGACAAAATAGATTTAACCTATCAACATCGGGTTGGGTTTCTCTCATCATCCTTTTCTTATTATCTCTCATAATCTCTAAATCACATCCGTCTAATCAACCCAGTACTACTTTCAATTTTCTCTCATTTTCCCAATCAATGGCTAAGATGTGGCCAATGAGACAATGAGAAGAAGGATAAGGAGAGTATCTCCTTCCATGACACCCTTTCATCATGGTGGTGATCGCAACGCTAGAATAGGAAAGAAAAAGAAAAGAGCCGAAAACGTTAAACCACGGCGACACTCTTTGTTCCATATGCATCGGCCAACATGAAAACACAGAAAAAAAAGGAAAAGTCGGCGGAGACCGGACTGCGATTTCGAGCAAGCACACCTGGCTATTCTTTTTGGCCAGTTAGCTTGTACGTCTCGGTCCAAACCCTTAGCCAATATATATATCGGTTCTTCTCGGCTTGTTTTGGTTCACCTTGCTTCAACCAAGTGAGATCGAAACGTGAGAGTAAAAAGAGTGAGGAAATGAGAAAGAAAGAGAGGAGGGTAGAGAGTGAGAGTCGAGAGCAAGGTGTGAATCAGGAGAGGAAGAGTGAGACCCGTTTGTGAATCTCCTCATCGTGCGTGCTCTATGTTAGGAATCCTTGATTTGTAGGGATTAGAATTTGTAGGGATTAGTTGTTAGGAATCCACGATTTATAGGGATTAGGTCATTAATTGTTATTATGAGCCATTACTATTGAGGCTCTCTCATCTTGTATAAATTGGTAACTTGTACATGAATAGAACACACAATTCGATTACTCGATTACATGGTACGAGCCTTACAAGTTCTAAGGTTTAAATTTTTTTCCTCTTTGTTCATTGTGTTAAGGGTTTGACGTTTTACGGCCTCTTTTTTTAGTGCGGTTCGTGCTTGTTCACGATTGTTCATCGCCAGTTTCACGAGTGCTTGTTCATAAATCACTTGTTCACGGGTATTGTTCATCGGTGCACTGTTCACGGTACTGTTTCGTCCTTTTTGGGGTATTGTTTGGCCTTTGTTTGGGTGCTGTTTGCATGCTTGTTTGGGGTTGTTTTGGGCTGTTTTGCACGGTTTTTGGCTGTTTGTTCGCACTATTTTAGGTGCTATTTTGTCTTGTTGATCCGTATTTATTATCGGGTTATTGTGAGTATTTGTTTATTAGTCCATGGCTGACTCTAAGACATCCGATGTGCTCCCTATGTCTGCTAAGATCACTGATGCAAAATTAAATTGGACCAATTATAATGATTGGAACAAAGCTGTTCGAGTTTATCTCATGGGGTTGCAAAGGAGGCTCATTTAACTCGGGATCCTTCTTCGGTGATGATGAGAAAAGTTTGGCGTGGTCTCGCGCAGATGCTCGTCTTTTTTCCGGATTCGTAATTCTATTGAGCCTCGAATTTTGACTTAGTTAGTCATTGTAACACGATAAAAGATATTATGACTTATTTGGAATTTACGTTCTCAGTAAAGGGAACTTTACAGTATTCATGAAGTGTGTAAAGGCTTCTATCGCTCTCGGACAAGGTCGACCTTTAAAAGATTTCTACTTGGATTTTAAACGGTTGTATGAAGAAATGAAGGTACTTATGTCTCCACAGGCAGATCTCCAGACCCGTATCAAGAATCTAGAATTTCAAGCTATCTTTAGTTTTCTTGAAGCTCTTGATCCATCATACGACACCATCCGTTCTCAAATTATGTCTAGTCAGGAGCTTCCATCTCTTGAAGATGTATTCTCACGGGTGCTTCGTGCTGTTGATCCCAATGCCGGTGCTTTGGTGGGCGTGGCCCTTTTGACACTAGGAACTGCGGGCCTAAACAAGGCACTCTTGTTCCACCCTTTGGCGGTATTACACCGCTATTATTGCAAGGAACACAGGCACGTCAAGAAAAATTGTCGAAAATTGCAAGCTAAACAACAACGTGATCGGCGGCGTGGCTTTGCTCATATTGCTCGGACACTGATCGGTCGATTCTGGTTCACCCTCTGCGGGGCACTTGCTACTGGTACTTTGTCTTGGCCTTGCTACCACTTCCACGAAGTGGAGTCATTGATCTGGTGCCACCTACCACATGACGGGTAACCATCATTTATTTTCCTCGTATGCCCCTATGCCAACCCATCTTCCATATTTTTTGCCAATGGTTCCCGATCCGCGTCCTTGGTTCGAAGCTGTTTTACCAACACCATCGATTTCCTCTCTTCCGTTCTTCATGTTCCTGATCTCACATTTAATCTTTTGTCTCCCAGTAAACTGACTCGTCATTTAAACTGTTGTATCTCACTATACCCTGACCATTGTTTAATTCGGGATCTTTCGACGAGGCGGATTATTGGTAGAGGCTACGAATCCGGTGGACATTACATCCTTGATGATCGGGTGCGCGTTACATTGCTTGTCTTGGTGGGTCATCTCCTTTTGAAGTCCATTGTCGTCTTGGTCATGTGTCCCTTTCTTCCCTAAAACGGTTGTACCCTCAGTTTTTGTCTGTGTCTTCTTTGGATTGTGAGTCGTGTCAGTTTGCCAAACACCACCGTGTTCATTTGGCACCTCGAGTCAATAAACGGGCTGCGTCCCCTTTTGATTTAGTTCATTCCGATGTTTGGGGTCCTTGTTCAGTTTTGTCTCAGACTGGTTATCGCTACTTTGTCACCTTTGTTGATGATTTTTCCCGAACTACTTGGCTTTACTTAATGAAACAACGCTCTGAATTGTTCACTCATTTTCGTCATTTCTGTGCTGAAATTCAAACACAGTTTAATACTCCTGTGAAAATTCTTTGAAGTGATAATGCCAAAGAATATTTTTACGCCCTTTTACGATTATATGCATAGTCATGGCATCCTTCATCAATCATCATGTGTTGATACACCTTGCCCAAAATGGTGTTCTTTGAAAGAAAGAATCGCCATCTCTTAGAAACTGCCCGTGCTCTCATGTTTCACTCTTGTGTACCAAAATTGTTTTGGGCCGATGCCGTGTCTACTGCTTGTTTTCTCATCAATCGCATGCCTTCTGCTGTCCTTAGTGGTTCCGTGCCGTATTCCATTTTGTTTCCCACCACTAAGGTGTTCCTGTTGATCCCAAAATTTTTGGATGTGTCGCTTTGTTCGGGATGTCCGTCTAAGTGTTAGTAAACTTGACCCCAAGTCATTGAAATGTGTCTTTCTTGGCTATTCTCGAGTTCAAAAGGCTATCGATGTTACTCTCCGACCTCCATCGTTATCTTGTGTCCACCGATATGACATTTCATGAGTCCCCCTGTTTCTTATTCCCTTGTGACCACCCTTGAGTCCATTTCTACCCCTACTACCCTTCACCAAGCTTTGACTCACCCTGGTTGGCGTGCAGCGATGGAAGAAGAAATGATGGCCCTTGATACGGCTGGTACTTGGACCCTTGTTGATCTACCTTCTGGGAAGAAGGCCATTGGTTGTAAATGGGTGTTTGTTGTGAAGACTAAAGGCGATGGTTCCTTAGATCGGTTGAAAGCTCGTCTTGTTGCCAAAGGGTATGCTCAAACTTATGGCATTGATTACTCGAGACTTTCTCCCACAGTGGCTAAGCTTACTTCCGTCCGTCTCCTTGTTTCTTTGGTGCCACCTATCATTGGGATTTGCATCAATTGGATGTTAAGAATGCATTTTTGAATGGTGATCTTCTTGAGGAAGTGTATATGGAGCAACCACTGGGTTTGTTGCTCGGGGGCATAAGAAAGTATGTTATCTTCGAAAGTCATTGTATGGTTTAAAGCAAAGCCCTCGTGCACAGTTCGATAGGTTTTGTGGTGTGATCAAGAAGTTTGGTTTAAACCAAAGTAAGAGTGATCATTCTGTGTTCTACCAAAGATCCATGCGGGAATGATTCTTCTAGTAGTGTATGTCGATGATATTGTGATTCTTGGGAGTAACATTGCTTTGGCATCTCAGAGCTTAAGGTCTTTCTTAACTCCCACTTTCAAACGAAAGATTTAGGACCGTTGAAGTACTTCCTTGGTATTGAAGTCTTGAGAAGCAAGAAGGGCATCCTTTTGACTCAAAGGAAGTATGTTCTTGATTTGTTAAAGGAGACTGGAAAGCTTGGAGCTGCACCAAGTAACATTCCCATGATTAGAATCCGTTCTGGATCTTAATGATAGCATGTTTGAGGAACTTCGATGACCTAAAGGAGAAGATTGATCGAGAGAAACTAAAGCCATTTGCATCTCCCGAGAGATATAGGAGACTCATTGGGAAGATGAATTACCTAACATATAACTCGCCCGATATAACCTTTTACGTCGGTGTACTTAGCCAATTCATGGCATCTCCCATGATGGCACAGTGGGAAGCCTTAGAGTATATCTTGCACTATTTGAAAGGTTCCCAGGTAATGGCCTTCTCTATACTGATTATGGGCACACTAAAGTCGAATGCTTTTGTGATGCGATCATGCGAGATCTAAGGCCACAAGACGGTCCACTACGAGGTTCTTGTGTATTTGTTGGTGGGAACTTGATATCTTGGAGAAGTAAAAAGCAAGGTATTGTGTCAAAATCAAGCGCGACGAGTAAAGAGCCATGTCACAATCAACGCAAGAAATTGTGTGGGTATTTCAGCTCATGAAGGAAATCGACATTACCACGGTATTACTGCGAAACTATGGTGTGACAATAAATCGGCACTCCATATAGTATCAAACTCGTGTTCCATGAACGTACGAAGCATATTGAAATCAATTGTCCCTTTATTCGTGACAAGATAAAAGAAAATGTTGTATCTACGGGGCACGTGCGATCAAATGACCGGCTAGCGAGATCTTTTAACGAAAGCCTTAAATGGGACACGGGTTGAGTACCTTTGTAACAAGTTGGGTATGATAAACATATATGCTCCAACTTGAGGGAGTGTTAGGAATCACGATTTGTAGGGATTAGAATTTGTAGGGATTAGTTGTTAGGAATCCACGATTTATAGGGATTAGGTCATTAATTGTTATTATGAGCCATTACTATTGAGGCTCTCTCATCTTGTATAAATTGGTAACTTGTACATGAATAGAACACACAATTCGATTACTCGATTACACTCTACAAATACACTAGGAAACATAGTGGAACCGAGGAAGTAAAGAGAAGAGCTTGAGCCGTGATCAATCCTACTCCCCCGCGTGTAGTTCTGAAAACAGAGGTAAGACGCTGTCCTTTTAACTCAGTTGTTGCTACCATTTTCACGCCATATTTAAAAGGGAGGAGGAAAACTTTACTGTTAGGAAAATATCTAAGCCATGTGCTAGCTTAACTGGTGTGCGTGGCGGTGTTGCGTAGTGAGTGTGTGTAGGTGGCATGTGTGTGTTTATATATGTAAAGCTTGACCTATGTGTGGATAGACTTTGGTTTCATATATATATATAATACTATAAATAAAAGAAGAGGGATAGGAAAAGTGTGCTGTAAATGCCATATATATATAAAAGGAGAATCCCATCGAGGCCCAATTAAGGCTGAAATTGCAAAAAGGCCCCAACCCTTTCACATACCAAAAAGGGCCTCAGTGCGCTTTTCCAGTATAAACGTTAACAGTTAAAAGCAGTAAATTGACAACAAAAATCAATACGTTAACAACTAAATCGGTCGCATTAACAACAATATTTTAACAACTAAATCAGTCACTTTAACAACAATATCGGTAGGTTAACAACTAAATCGGTCGTATTAACAACTAACATTTTAATGAAAAAACCAGGAAAAGACCCAGGGCCCTTTTTGGTATGTGAAAGTGGTTGGGGCTTTTTTTGCAATTTTGGGCCTTAATGGGCCTTGACAGTGATTCTCCTATATAAAACCTTACTGATATGGAATCGAAGCCGCTACACGTGGAAGAGAAAACATAGATATAATATATATTGTTGACTATGGGTCTCGGTCTTGAGGGGTTTAAACGAAAGTAAAGACCTTGTTGTAGGACCCAGGTTCGGTGCTTGTCCTACGGATAAGCGGGGAGAGCTTGTCCGTACGGACGAGAGAGCTTGTCCGTACGGACAAGCTCTGACCCGTCGGATCCGATACGGACGGTCAAGATCTGATTTTTTACTTTTTTATTTTTTATCTAAAATAATTTTAATGGGTAGAGAATGCAAAATAAATATAATCTTTCATTAACATTTTAAAAAAAATGATTTTTAAATTGTATAAAAAAATAAAAACGAAAAATAATTAAAAAAAATGCGGACGATCAGGAAAGGACCAACTCTCCAAACTAGTTCCCCTTGTTGTATCATATTGCATGTGCCGCTAGTTTTGAGAATATAAAGAGTTTACTGATATGTGTGTTTGTGCACGTTGATACCCTATGTCCTAGTGTAAGGCGTTGATTTAGATGAGAAGAAGGAAAATAAATAAATAAATATACACATACCCTGATGCACGCGCGCATGAGTTGTTGTGGTGTATTGAAGTAAATTTTGAGGTTATGACTTGTGAATCTGTACAGTACAACTAATATTAAAAATTTAGATGTTGAACGTTATAAGTTGGAATTGGACGTAAAATTGGAAGGAACTCACTGTTTTGATATTAAATCATGTTTTGGACTTATATCTAATTAAAGTAAGTACAGCTAGATATGAACTATAGCTTGTAGCAATGATAAGGGTACTATTGTTAATTATTTATCCACTCCTATATAATAGGATCTAATTTAACTAAGTCCTATATTATTTCACTTGTAATATTATTTACAAAATAATATATATACATAATGAAGCATATTTTACATGGTGTGAACATTTATTAAATTCATAATTTAAAGAGTTACGATAGCCTTTGAGAGTTCAAAATAATTGTGGATAAATAATAATAATAATAATAATAATAATGAATTAAATAAATAAACAATAAAAACAATAATAAAAATAAAATAAATAAATAATTACTATTTATATTTTTATTAAAAAGGAGAATAAATAATAAAGGAAATTATTAATTAATAGTAAATGGAAAAGGGGTATTATTAATTAGTAATAAATAGAAGAAAATTAATAGTTACAATGGTTCATTGATTTTTCAATCTCGTCATAATTTGCTCACGTTAAGCATTTCAAATTTATTATTATAATTTGTATCTTTTAATTTTATGAAATTATAAGTTATAATGTTATGCGGAATTTTAGAAGAGTTATTAATGATTAGTAAATTGGTTGTGGTAGATTGGTTTTGGCATGTGTTTGAGCCCTTAGATTAGGAGCAGTGTGATAATAGTTAGTTTTAGTGAGAGGTAACCACTTTCCACTTGTTATGTGTATTAGTATGTTAATTGTGAGTATTTTGTGAAATGATTATGAATATTTTAATATAAATTTCATTGTGAAACCTTATGATTTAAATTGTGAAATATATAAATATATTTATTTATGTATCTTGGAAAAAAATTCTTGTTGAGTTATTTATTATGATAATTATGGAAATGGTTGAATTGGGAAGAGATGGAGTAGTTTATTAGCGTGGTGGCTCTATGATACATGATGGTCGGCTTTCTATTTGTCGCACATGTTCAATGAGGGACTGGCCCACTAGCTAGTTCAATGAGTTGAAGGGATGCATTTATAAATGCAATTACAAGTCATTCGCCTTAGTAACTGGAAGCAATTTAAGGGATTGTGACCATCTTACCCTTGAATTTTCATTGAAAGTTTGCTTTGAGACTGCCGTAACTCCATATTTCTATGTGGCGTCTTAAGAGTTAAGACTCTTTTATAATGTATTCACACTCATTGTGCATGTCAATTGAGCACCAAGTGTCTTGTCGTACACTAATGTGAATGGTGATATAATTTATTTATGCAAAAATTAAATCATTGGATTAGATCTTGCATGTTTAGCAAGACCTTGTATTTATTTCACATGAACGATCAACCAATACACGTCGGATTTTGGTCAAGCATTACCAACATAGGATAATTGTTTAGGGTCCTTGTGTTCTTTCTTTTTATAAATGATTTAGGATGACAAGAGGCTTGAAAATTTTGTTGATGAAGAACAAATAAACTTCAGAAGACAATTGCAATAACAGTTGGACTCACAACAGGAGGAGGAGACAATAACAATGTAAAACTTACAACATTTATGTAAACAAGCAAACAAATGATGCAAAGACGGTGCCCTTCATTATTGAAGCTCATGAAGTGACCTTCCCTAATTCATTCCCCTCTTCCATTGCATTTGCCTTTTATTTTTTTGTCTTTCTTTTTTTCCTTTTCCTTTTCCTTTGATTCAACTCTCATTGAGTGATTGCTTCTCCACCACCAACCATCTCTCTGTTTGATCACACAGAAACAGGAATGTTAATTACATCATTAATTTGTTCGGCAAAAATTCAGTTTCCATTAATTTTTCTTAAATATATAGCTAGCTAACTATGGTAGGTAGAGGATACACATAAAGGGGGCGTGTGTATATAGTTATAAATATGAATAATTTTGAGATAAAAAGGTACGACGAGGAAGGTATGAAGATTAAAAGTAATTTTTTTTTTTTTTGCCTTCCATAAACTATCGTTGAGTTATTGTAATTCAGTTACAGAGCCATTGGGACAAAATAGTTGTTATAAGTTTTAACTCCAAGTCGAAAAGCCTTATACGAGAAATGAGGTTTATAAAGGGCTATTTCACTACATATGCAAGATTTTGGGATTGATTTTTTTTTTTTTCATAAAATGACGAAAAGTGAGTATATTCAATAATCTGAGCAGAAGAGTACATTGAATTTTTCTCCTTTGACACTGTGTGCTAGGTTGTTATGAGTTTCACATCAAATAACCTATAGTTATATGTTATACTTTTTTTTTTCGTGTTAAACATATGTTTCTTTTTAATTTGAGGCAATTATTTTTGAGATACTGTTGGATATTAAATATAAGCACTTGTTAAATTTTTATTATTATTCAAGGACGAGACTTTTATTGTTTTTTTCCTTGTATTCTATTGAAAGGGTACTAATGAACGACCAGGCAACCAACCACACATTATAATATTGATAATTAAATACATACAGGTAAGTTCGTGGTGGAATATACTCTTCCTTACTTCATTGACTACTTGATACCTTTGTCGTTTCCAGTAAAGAAAATTTGAAAAATCTGAGTCAATTGTTTGGTCAGTTTTACGAGATGCTTTGCTTGTATCATTCACTCATCAGGCATCCCCATCAATTAATTTAGTCTTCTTTTTGTTTATTTTCGAAGGTTTGTTTTGAATCGACGCTTCACATGCATTTAATTAATATTTCCACCTACTTAATTTAATTGATCCGCTACATACAAAGTTGTAATGATCAGCTAGATTAATTACCATTAATACTTAGAAAAGAGACATACAAAAAGAGGTCATTGTTAGATCAATCATATGGATATGAGTGTGTGTATGTATATATATATGAGACATACAAAAAGAGGTTATTGTTAGATCAATCATATGTATATGAGTGTGTGTGTATATAGGGTTAAGGTGCAAAAATAGACATGTCTTTTCTTCGAGAGCGCCCGGTAGAATGATTTTTTGGTCAAAAAAATGGCCCATGTAAGTTCAAATTAGGTCAAAAATAAGCTTTTGGATTGATTAAGTTTGACTTTTGATCGTTAAGTTTGACTTTTTGCTTGTTTGGACGATGACGTGGTATTTCAAATATTTTTTCAGTATCCTTTTAGTGATTTGGCCAATACTCCAAATATTTTTCAAGATCCTAAAATAATTTTTCAAAATTATGATTTTTTTGTCTCAATCAATATCCCGAAAATACTTTTTAGTCTCATTCGGTCTCTAAAATATTTTTTCAGTATCCTTTTAATACCAATCAATACAGAAATATTTTTCAAGATTCTAAAATTATTTTGCACCTTTGAAATGCCACGTCATCGTCCAGTCAAAAAAAAGTCAAACTTAATTCAAAAGTCAAACTTAACGATTAAAAGCTATTTTTGCATCTAATTTGCTGCTAGCATAAATACTTTCGCACCAAAAAAAACATTTACTCTTGAGCGCTCCTCGAAAAAAAAACACGTTTCATTTTTGCGCACTTTAACCCTATATATATATATATATGAACTCTGATTTTGATTGAAACAGACCCATCACGTGCTCTCTACCTTCCTTCCCCTAAATTTTAGTGTCTTTCAATAATCTGTCCTCTCCGAGTCACCCATATGTACAAATCATCCCCACACACATATTTCTTCTTATTTTTATTATAAGACACTAACTAATGTTTTTATTTGATTTTTTATAAAGCGACATTTGTTTCTCCATGAGATTAATTATTTGTTTTTATATATGCTCCTAATTAATAAGGGTGATAGGTGAGAGTAATAATTATATAATATTAGAGTTTAATGCAATTAGTAAAGGTAATATTGAAAGTTATTTAAATTGTAGGACAACTTTATTAACCTTAACTGTTTTTATTAGTTTGTGATAATTGTTAGTTAGTGTCTTATAATAAGGATTAAAGAGAATACTATATATATATATATATATATATATATATATAAGCTATGTAATTATACAGAGACAGAGACAGTTGTTAACACCTGGATAACCTATAATAGGCTTTTGATGGAGGCTTTGGAGTCAACTATCACCACCCTCCCTAACCAGTTTCTTTTGATTTTGTCCCATTGCCTCTCTCGATCAAAAGGCCACCTCTCTTAACGTATCCTTCTTTAATTATTATTTCTCTCTTTTCTCTAGCCTTTTCATTTACGCTCTCCAGTCACATCATATATTGTTTTCACTCATTCTAGATACAACTTTAATTAATTTAATCAATACTACATGTATGTATACACACATACGTTTGAATGAACATATGCCCTCTTTAACACTATCGGTGGTATATATAACAGTATATTTACGATTCAGCAGCTGGGTTTAGTTAGAAAGAAAAGCCTATTTCAATAATTGTGTGCCTACGTGTACTGTTGGTTTCTCTCTCTCTCCACAGAAAAATTCAAAATTTGTACGACCAAAAGTTTAAAAAAGCGCTGAAAGGGACTAACACATAATCAAAAGATTCCCAACCAAAAAAGATACAAACATTCGGAGAAGTTCATATACCTAAACATGCATCATCTAACGAACTGTACGTATTTATACGTAGTGTGTGTGTGTACACATCAAGTTGAGGCTCCCTTACGTGAATTCTCCTCAAATATATCATAATCATCAGGTACAGAAGCACACACACACACTGTTTCGCTACAAGTTGTTTCATATTTATTTACTAACACACACACAAACAATATATAAGGCCTACCTTCCTCCTCTGCTTCTATCCATTTCACATACACATTATTCTCAAGACACACAACCATGTCAATTTTCTCTCTTCTCTTGTTCTTCTTCTTCCTCTTCCTCTTCTGTTACTCACATCCTTCATGACCCCATCGTCTTCGGCCTCCGAGGCGGCTTACATCTATGGCGTTTGCTCTCAGGCTAAGTTCACACAGGGCTCTGCCTACGAGTCCGGCGTCAAGTCTGTCCTCACCTCCATCGTCAATGCCGCCATGTTCTCCTCCTACAACAACCTCACCGTCCTTGCCTCCTCCTCCTCCTCATCATCATCACAGGACATACCTATCTACGGCCTCTTCCAGTGCCGCGGCGACCTTGCCGCCGCCGACTGCTCCAACTGCGTTGCCCAGGCCGTTTCCCAGCTTGGGACCATCTGCCCTGACTTCACCGGCGGAGCCTTGCAGCTCGACGGTTGTTTTGTTAGGTATGATGATTCTCAGTTCTTGGGTGGGGAGGACAACACTTTGGTCCTAAGGAAATGTGGGCCGCCGGATGAGTTTAATTCTGATGTGTTGACTCAGAGAGATATTGTGCTGGCGTATTTGGAGACGTCCGATGGGGTGTATAAGATGTTCAGAACGACTAGCTCTGGGAATTTGCAGGGTATGGCGCAGTGCGTGGGGGATTTGAGTGCTAGCGAGTGCCAGGATTGTCTCTCGAATGCGATAGGACGGCTCCGAGTAGAGTGTGGGCCCGTCCAGTGGGGACAGATATACTTGGCCAAGTGCTACGCGCTACTATGAAGGCGGAGATCACTCACCCAGTGGAAACTCCGAAGGTGGAGATCACTCACCCGGTGGAAACGGTAAGCGGCTCCGCCACTGTGAATAGTGGTGGTTAATTAGTTTCTGATATTCAGTTTTTGCTTCTACATTAGTATTATTATTTTTTTTTTAAAAAGTGAGTGATTATTTGGTGAAAATTGACTTGCTTGAATAATTTCTAATTTACATGTGAAGCCACAAGAATGCGTACAAAGTCGGTGTGGAAATGAATATAGTTGGTATTTGGTAGGAGGCATATATAACTTCTAATTATTCAATATCAGTTTTTTACATTTTTTTAGAAAAATATTTTGCACCCATTTAATTTGGTTTACTTGCAAAAATTTTATGTGCTCGTGTCTAAAGAGTTTGTACTTGAGTTTTATTGCCTTCTATCTTTTATTTTTATTTTTTCAAAAAATCAAGTCAATCATGGTTCATAGCCTTCTAAAAGCATAATTTTAAACAGAAAAAAGGGTATGATTTGATTTTCTTGATCTGCTCTAATGAATTTTGGCCATGATATGCCTTTCTTTCTATGTATGAATATTTCAACTGTTGAAAGTAGCCATCTGAACTTTATTAGTGGAATGAAGATAACTTTATATGAAGAATCCTGTGAATGAAGATAGAATTTTCCTGATTATTAAAATTAATTAATCATATTTAATATGTTAGTTTGAAATGTAAATTAAATGTGTAGGTGAGAATAAAAACAACAACAACAACAATAACACCAGCAGCAGCAATAACAACAACAACAGCAACAACAACAATGAACTTCAGAAGACAATTGCAATAACAATCGGACTCACAGCAGGAGGAGGGTCTGCACTCACCATATCCGTTTCGCTCGCAATCAAGTGGTCCAAAAAGGAAAAAGGTATCTTCTTAATTGAAAAAAAAAACCAATTTGTATATAATTTATATTTTTAATTTATCTAAATAATATCATTTGTGGATAATTACCACTTGTAATGTTTTCCTCTGCTAATTTATTGGGCTTTTGGTGGCCATTATTTTCTGATTTTAATTTCTTGGTCATATCTTGTTATGTTTAGTTCTCAATTAGTAATTCAATTGTCAATGATCAAATAATAAAAATTCTGCAATTTGAGTTCAAAAATATACAATACAAATTATGAAAGTCATTTCCTTTTTTCAAAAAAATCGTCCCACGTACTTTTGAGTTTTGACCATCAGTCGCCGTTCGAATAATTATTTTTTTGTGGATCAAGAGAAGAAATTAAGTATATGTATATGATGAGTCAATTTATAATCCTTAAATATTAATAGGATTAAGGTGCAAAAATACGCGTGCTTTATCCCGAAGACTATCCAACACCAAGTGTTTTTTTAAGTGTATACGTAGTTACAAATTAGGTGTAAAAATACCGTTTGATTTGTTAAGTTTGACTTTTTTTTCCCTAATTGGAAGATGACGTAGCTTTTCAAAAGTACAAAAATACATATGTGGTTTAGCAAGAAGAGTACCTAATACCAAGTTCTTTTTTTAATTTTATAATTTTATTTAGGAAAATTATTAATTGTATAATTCCTGAGAAGTCCAAATTTTTTGTTCGTTGAAGACTCTGATCCTGACACATGCAAGACCAAGGGGCCTCCGACATCCGGTGGTTTTCAGGTTATTTTCTTCGTTTGTTTTCACTTTCAAATTTCTGATTCAATTAGCTTACTAAGATTGCTTAGTCTTTTTATTAATATGAGATATCAAACTTGTCGGGGAAGTGAACTTACGATCTGAATGTTTGTGGACTTTGAAGTTTACCTGTGATGTGATTTTGGATTATCTTATCATTTTACTCTTTGATGCTTTATGTTGTGAATTTCTGTCATTTAGTACTTGGTCGTGTTTTTTATTTGCTGCTGTAGCTTCATATTACTTTCCAGGAGGGGGCTATGTGCTTGGTTGTCTACACTACTACAAAAATGCTAAAAACGACCTAAATAAGACCCAATTAACGACCATTTACTGAGGGACGTCTTGGAGGGGGTAGAGGAAAATTTTGAAATTGGCGACCTGATCTTAAATCAGGCTCCGATTTAAGATCGTCGCCTTATTAAGTTAATAAGGCGACGACTTTCAAATCGAGTCGCTTTAAGGCGACTGATTAATATTGAGTTCGCCTTAAAGGTGACCTTATATTAAATCGTGTCGTCTTATTGTTTTCAATTAAGGCGACCTGATTATAATTTCAGGTCGCCTTAATGAGTTCAGAAGGCAACCTGATTTAGGTCGCCTTATGATAACAAAGATCTGATTTCAAAATCAGGTCGCCTTTGTTGAATTTTTTTTTTTAAAATATAAACTACATTTTAATTTTTCCCTCAAAAGAATTATTAACAACAAACGTGCCTGACTTGTAACAATGAGATATCATATTAATCATGCTCACTACTAACTAGGCTATGTGTTGAAGAAGATGTCTAGATATCATGTCTCGAACCGAATCGATCTCATCCTGCGAGTACGGATCCGCAGATCCAAAACTGTAAATTGGGGAAACAAGGTATAAGATAACGTAATATCCGCACTCGGTGCTCCACGGTTGTTGATGGCACTATAAATCAAAGGCAAATTGTTAAAAACGAATAAAGGCATATCTAAAGCTCTGTATCAATGAAATAACTTGAATTGAAACTACTCACCGTCGGTTTAAACCACTTCGGTCCACCCCGCTCTTTTGCATTGATAAGCTCTCTATACGCCTTGAGGCCACTATCATTAAAATGGAAATTAACAGACATGTTAAACCATTTATTTAAAAGAAGAATCGATGATTCGGACAAAAATTTACTTACTCGACAAACATGTTTTTGATATCCTGGTAGGATTGCCATCCTAGGTGATCCCTTATATCAAAGAATAACCCTTCGACTCCCATTTAAACAATTAACACATGGACAATAATACATCCCATTTTTTGTGGCCACATTCCTTCTAGCAAATTCAATAAACTCTTCCACCCCATTCTCATATTCTTCACTAGTTCTCAATGCATTCATCCAACTATGACCCATTTTATTACCACTTACGACATTTCCAACAACATCAAGTTCATGTCAATTTCAAGAACGACATGTTTTCTTTTAAGTAAATTTCTTGAGATTTCTCCTTAAAAGTAAGACATCCCAAAATTTCAATAACAACCAATTTCAGCTTAATTCAACAAAACTTACTAACTAAAGCAATTCGAACAATATCACGAAGAAATAATATCTCAAGATGGAGCTCCCAAAGGAAGCCCCCAAAACAAGATCGAAAGAAACCAACAGAGATTGTAGGAAACTTGAAGATAAATGACATCAAATTGTTCTTTTGCACTAGAATGGTCAAACAATTTTGAAATGATGCATGAAAGAAAGAAAAATCAGCTAAACAATTTATCAATTATGTAAGATAAAGAAAGCATAGAGCCATAGAGTCAATGTTTACTTAAAGTAAACGTGCTTTTTACAACAGCTAAAGCTAAACCCTATGTCATTATCGAACGAGTATAAGAAACATGGAAATCCACATTACCATCCATATATAGTGCACAATCCAAAATGCGAGTGAGAGAGAAAGAGGCAGGAATCCTAAACATACAGAAGCAAAAAATCCAGTCCATAAACAAGAAGCATTAACTTAAGAATCCTAGCTAACTTAAGCAAAAATCCATTCATACATGGGTTATTAGGAATCAAAGAACTTAAGAAATGAACAAGAAGCTTACTTGCTGGTTTGGTGGGTTTCTTCGATCGGGAAAGAGGCGGAGTGAGCGAGAGATAGAACCACGAGTGTGATCAGTGACGACGGCGGTGGAGACGGAGGAGACGGCGGCGAGACGCAACGAGAGCACCGTGGCTTGGAGAAGGAACGACACGAGTGTGAGTGAGGAAGAGAGGATTTCGCGCGCTGTCGTCGGAGATCGAGAGAATGTGAGTGTGAGAGAAAATGAAGAGGCGCGGGTGTATATTAACCTAAAAAATTGAATATAGGCGACTCGAATCGATTTCGGACGCCTATATTCTTATTTTGGCGTTCGATTATGATTCGTGTCGCCATTTTCTTAATATTGGCGACTGATTAATATTCAGTCGCCAATATTAAATATTGGCGACTGAATCATAATCGTGTCGCTAATATTTTAATATTGGCGACTCGAAATTTAATCGAGTTGCCAATATATTAATATTGGCGACTGAATATCAATCAGTCGCCAATATTATTAAATTTTTTTAAAAAACATCCTCGGCGCCAAACAAAAAACCCATGGCGCGAAGTAATTAATATGTATTGCCACATTAAAAGCGTCCTTAATATTATTCGGTCGCCATAAATTAATATTATTGCAAAAAGGGAATCCCGCATGGCGCCAAAGAAAAATTATCATATTTTATGGCGCGAGAGAATGTTAGACGTCCCGAAACAAATTTAGGACACCAAAAATAAATTTAAGGAGTCCCGATTTTTATTTAGGACGTTGAAGGCTAAACTTCCTAAAGATAATTACAAGAATGCCACCGCCTTCATTTGGGACGTCTTGTTTCTAAATAAGGACGTTTTTAGGGTAGTAAAATCCAATTTTTGTAGTAGTGCTATTTGCTCTTTAGTTTTTTTGTTTGTGGATTATGTCTTTACTTCATTTGCTCTTAAAATGCATTTGTAGTAGAAGCGCAGATCATCAAATTTTAAGGCCAGCTTCATTTGATCCTATCTGTGGTTTATATATGTATATGGGTGGTATAATTGATTTACTCTTAATTGTTAAATTAGCCAGATATCTTCAGGAGCGTTAGGAGGATGATGTCCTTTCTGCCTCATGGCTTGCATAATTTTGGCTCTCAAAATGGAACTTTGTTGGATTTATCACTCAAGCCTGTTTGAATTTTGACTGATCAACCCTTCCTTTTTTTTTTTTTTTTTTGCCCCATTGGTTTGTTTAGATTGTTCCTGTCCCAATTTTCGTTGGTGGTGGTACTAAAGCTCCACGTTGCGATGCTCCGACTATCGTGGAAGTGGAAGATTGTACTTGTAATAATGGTCACTTTCCCCTTGCAATAGTGGTCCACTTCCAATTTGTAATTATTAGAGCATAATTAGTTTATTATTCTAATTCTCTCTGCTTTTCGCTCATTTTTAATGGACAAGTCTTTTGTTCCCAAAGAGACAGAAGTTGTGTATTGGGTTTGATCAGATAATAATTAGTTTTGGTTTATGTTCTGAACTCAATGGCGATGTTTATGGCATGGTGTTTTATTTTCGTTCCCTGCTTATTAAGTTTTGTATTTAAATAAAAATTTGGCCTCCCAAAAATTATACCTAGCTAGAGAAATAAAACAGAAGATACCGAGGACAAAACAAAAGGATTAAAAGATACCGAGAAGAAGAAGATAAAAACAGAACACAAGCGACCATAATAGGAAAGTTATGGTGAAAGTTTACTACTTAATCCATTACTACGAGCACACGCAAGCTTTATAAGATATTCACCAAAATAAACTGATTCTAAAGTATCAATCAATATATACTTAATAGTAATAGGGAAATGAGCCGTTCACTGTTCATGCACTCATAAAACACTGTTTATTTAAACAGTGATGACTCAACAATGTGGCTTGGTTCGGCTTCATGCACGCATTAACGTTGGTTTTCAATTTTGAAATTCCCTCCGTCAATGTGTTCTCTCTCTTTCAATTTAAGTTTGCATCCCCTCCCTTTCATTTCTTATCTCTTCCCTCCTTTTATTTCACTTCCTCACGTGCTCTTTCGGATTTGCAAAAGATGTCCTTTGCTTAAACGTTGTTCTCCGCTTTCCTTCTTCTTACGAGCGAAGTCGAAGATCGGGAGGAAGACAAGTCAAGATCTCGGCATGAAGGTTCTTATATTAGATTCTCGACGGTACGTCCCTTTACTAACCATCTTTGTTAATTGGTGCTCGATAGTTGGAATTGGCACTTGCAACCCTTTGCTCGAATTACGACGTTTGTTCATTCAAATTCTGTTTACCCATTTGCAATTTCTAATCATTTGGGCAAGTCATATTAGTGCTAGATCAGCTACTATATGCGTTAAGTCTTGCTCCGTACTGTATCACCTACAATAATTAGTGCTACATCAGTTTAAATTTTTATGTTTGTTTTGCCTTAACATGGATGTGCTTTACCGAACTGGTGAGAAACAACAGGTGCAACTTTGTTGTATTTAAATTGGCACTTTATGATTTTTTCCCCTCTGAATTTTGTTCTTTAGAAGTGTATTGAGCTTGGTGGGAAATAAGATTTGTACAAGAAAAATATAAGTTCAGGCTGAAGATTCAATGAAATGTCATAGTTGGACTTATGTAACTGTTCTTGAGGTATCCCATATCCCTGCAGATTAGATGATTCAACAACTTCAAACATTAGCTGTATTCCTTAAATTGCTGTATTTGTGCTTTCTGCTCACGCCATTATTGCTTGAATATGTGCAGGCCATCCTTACATGTATCCCAATAAAAGTCATGGCTCTCTTAGCTTTGTGGTTATTGGAGACTGGGGAAGGAAAGGAGAATACAATCAGTCTCAAGTTGCTGCTCAGGTCTTCCAAGCTTTCCTTGCTTCCACATATTTTCTTGTCTTAAAAACTCATTCATATATTCCTTTTTTTTTTTTCAAATCATCAGTATTGATGAGAGGAAAAAGAAAAACTATGTTCAACCTGAAGTTACTCTGGTCTTTGATCCATCTCTTTTCATACCTTTCTTACATATAATCAGTTGAAATGTTAAGAGTATGCATAGTTTCCTCTGCTAAAGAAATTTGGATTTTCAGCTTCTCTAAAATCTTTTACCTTCTTGACTGTTGAAAGTTGAAACCAGTTATTTTGCGCTGTCTAAGGTAAATATGTGAGAATAATTTTGTCCGGTAAAGATAGTAGTTAAAATAAGCTGATCCAAACTAAATAAATATTTTGGATTACCGTTTCGAGATCTCGGTGTATAAGGAATTCCACGAAACCCACAAATAATGGGTCGCAGGATAAGGAAGCATCTTCGTTTGGAAACATCAGCGAGAACGCAAATTCAGACCCTTTTTGAATTACATTTATCTGCAAATTCAGGGTTGTAGCTCAATATCTTGTGACTCTCGGGATAGATTGATTGCGGGGACATTCGACGAAAGCAGTGGGCAAGTGAGATTAGGTAGAAGTCACAATCTGCAATATTGAAAATTCAAAACGACGATGCAACACACCTTAATTTCTGCACGGAGCCCGATGAACTGAAGTGGCTTACAAGTGAGCTGTTACTGTTTAAAGGAACAGTGATTTGTGAGTACATGAATAGGAGATGGCTTACTTTGCTATTTCTATTAAGTATATGATGATGATGATGATGATGATGATGATGATTGATATTGATGATATGTCCACTCTTTCTTCTCTTCCCTCACAACTCTCTCTATCTTTCTCACTGTGCTTAGCTCATCTCAGCCAATCAGCCATGGCTTCTATTGAAAGTAACAATCAAGATGGTTATTCTAGATGTGACCACTCATTCTCACCTAAATCATGCCAACCCATATTCAATATGTCCTATAATTATTTTTCAATACTTAGCTAGGCAGGATTTTCTATGCTGGTCAAGAAGGACTTCTCATGTTGGTTAGTGAATGGTAGTATATATATATACATATAAAGCGTAGTAATTTGTTCTAAATTTAAGTCAGTAAAATAACAATGTGAAAAAGGGTTGAGGGATAGTTTTGCGCCAGATTGTTAAAAAATAAGTAATTTTTTCATGACCGTTATTTTAGTTAATGTTGATTGTTAATTGATTAAATATGTTGAGTTAGTAGTTCACATGTCATTCAAGTTATTTTTGTTAAGATTTAAATTTACGGAGGAAGTCAATGTGTCATTTACTTCATATTTTTTCAAAGTTAGATTTAAAACTTCTTGGACAAATTTACGGCTTAGCAAAATAATGTGGATGACATGTGGTGTCGATTCAAGTATATTTAGTCAACTCATGGTCAAAATTAATTGGAATAAGGGCTAGGGCAAAATTGCTCCATTTTTACATTTTCGGGTAAAATTGCCCTTTGAAAAACTTAAGGCCAAAGTTAGCCCTCGCAGTTGACGGATTTTAGGATAAATATTTGAGGGAACTAAATGTATACTCATTAAGTAATCAAAAAAATTTATGAACAATTTTTTTTTGGGTCATAGACTTTGAATAAATATTTGTCTGTGTAAAAATACATTAATTTTTACATTATATTAAATTTTTAATGGCTCCATTGTATCAACTAAGACCCGCCATTGAGCCCTCGATAGAAACTTCCAAGCAAAATTCCTCGTAACCCTATGAAAATTATGTATAACCAAACAGGTAGTACGGATATGGAATAATGCAAACCAATATGGAAAAGTTGAATTGAGTGGGATCATAAATGGTAGAGGGGGAAAAGCCTAAACCCTAATGATGTAGAGTTGTATTATAGTGTTGTTGTGGTGGCACATCAAAAACCAATACAAAAATCCTCACGACACACTAGTAACATGCAAAGACACGGTGCCTTCCTTATTGCAACCCATGAAGTGACCTTCCCTAATTAATTCCCCACTTCCATTGCATTTGCCTTTTATTTTCCTTTTCCTTTTCCGTTGATTCAACTCTCATTCACTTCAACCGGCGAAGGGGTCGAACTTCCTCACCTCAAGGGAGGGTTTGATCCTGCGTTGGTCAAGCGTTGGGGAGGCATCTTGGGGTTTACGAAACGGTGGAAACGCTAGTAGAGGTGGAGGCATGTGTACTCTCTCGTCCAAAGATGCCTGTAGACTAGGCTCCAAGCGCCCGCCTCGAGGCGTGGGTGAATCTAACCCCTTTCCTAAAATTTATGTATCAAAAAAAAAACTCTCATTGACTTTCGGGTAAAAAAAAACTCTCATTGACTGTCTATTTCTCCACCTACCAATCATCTCTCTGTTTGATCACACAGAAACACGAATGTTAATTACATCATTAATTTGTTTGGCAAAATCAGTTTCTATTAGATTTTTCTTATATGTATAATATGAAAAGCTCAGGCAATGATTTAATCCAATTCTTAAATTACTGACATTTTTAATATTAATACATGCTAAATCAATTCTCAAATTGTTAATTTATGGGTGTGCATGGTAACGCTTGCAGAATGTGTTTTTTGTTAATTTACTTCCTAAACACAAATGGATGAAAATCTGTTTGGTAAATCCGGTTTTTTTCTTGTTCCCGGATTAACCGGTTCAATTTTTGTCTTGGGAATAGAAAAAAGCGTAAAATTCATGCTTTTCTATTTCCGGACACAAAATCAAAATTTATTCCTCAACCTACAACCTCTCTTCTTTCTCTCGAAAACCTTTCGCAATGTCAACTATCCTCCCCACCGGACCCCCACCGCCACCGCCACCACCACCCTCACCGCACCGCCGCCGCCGCCACCACCACCACCGCCGCCGCCACCCCCACCTCACCGCCACTACCACCACCACCACCACCACCACAACCGCCGTCGCCACCACCACCCCCACCTCACCGCCACCCCCACTACCACCGCCACCACGACCACCACCACCACCACCACCCTCGCCGACGCCGCCCCATCTCATCGCCACGACCGTCACCGCCAGCGCCACCGCCACAGCCACTACCACAACCGCCGCCGCCATCGCCACCGCCGCCGCCACCGCCACCACCACGACCGTCACCGCCACCACCACCCCCACTTCACCGCCACCGCCGCCACCACCACCCTGCTGCCGCCGCCCCCCCCTCGTCGCCGCCGCCCCCACCTCATCGCCACCACTGCCACCACCACGACCGCCGCTGCCACCGCCACCACCACCACGACCACCACCGTCGCCGCCGCCCCCACCGCCACTGTCACTGCCACCACCACCGCCACCACCACATAAATAATTTTTTGAATATAAAAATTACAGAAATAAAAATAAAATGTGTTAACAAACGTAATTCTGATTATCGGAATGAAAAAAAATTGTGTTAACAAACGTAATTCTGATTCTCGGAGTAAAAATAAAATGAGTTAACAAACGTAATTCTGATTCTCAGAACTCTTCCCAATAAATCATAATTGCCCCATCAAATCAGCTTTTAACTTTGTGAACACCGTACAGAAAATAGGAGACTGGCTATCATAAGAAGAAGTGAATGTGAGAAGATTATTTTTAAGAGATCATTGTATCATTGTATTCTTTTTTGTTTTGAACAGATCATTGTTAATTACCCATTTATTTTTGTGTTGTTCAAGTTGAACACTTTTAGATAAATAGTGTTCAACTTGAGGAGGAGTGTTAGAATATATAGATAGTTAGTCTATATTAGTTAGAGTTAGTTAGGAGTTAGTTTATATTAGTTAGAGTTAGTTAGGACCCTCATCTATAAATAGGGGTTCCTAGCTAATATGATGAGTTACCAAGTGTTGGGCATTAGGCCCTCACTATTACTCTTTATATGAGCCTCATTGCTCTATTGATAATATACAATATATAATTGATTCTTCATCTTGATTCTTTCTCCTCATTATCTTCTGTAATTATACAATACTTTACAAATACTATTACAGTTATTAAGGTTATTGTCCTGATCATTATCTTCGTCGGCAGATATGGATTCTCCTTCGCATGAATTGTCTGGAAATTTCGGGAATTAGGGTTGAAGATTCTCCAAATCTGATAATTGAAGAGGCTTCAATAGAAACTCCTCTGCTCCTTCTTCCAGACACCTATTCATGATTACACAAAAATTCACTTTATTATTTTGAATTTCCAGCGAACACGTACTTGATATATAGTTTTGATACAATGATGCCTTTTCCTATGCCGCTAAAATCACGGTGAACTTTTTTATAGGCTTAGTTAATCACGTCCTTGTCTTTGGATGAAGGTGTAATATTTAGATGGAAACAGCGTGGTTTAGCAGGTTTGTGTGTTTTGCTGAAAAAACAAAAACGATGTTGTTTAGAGAGCGGCGGACAGCAACGGACGGGATGGGTAAAGGATATAAGCCAAATCCCAATTTTAGCATCTTCCAATAATCTGTCCTCTCTAAGTCACCCATATGTACACATCATCCCCACACACATACTATATATAGGAAAAATCTATCTTAGGGCTTAAATTAACAAAAATGTTAAAAAAACTTTAGGGCATTTTCTAGTATTATTTCATAAATGTTAACAACTAAATCAGTCAAATTAATAACTATATCAGTAGAATATTAACAACTAAATCAATAGACGTTAACAACAATATCCTAATAACTAAATCAGTACCTATTAACAACTAAATTAATATACGTTAACAATTATATCAATATACGTTAACAACTAATGTTTTATGAAATAATACTGTCCTCACCTCCATCGTCAACACCGCCATGTTCTCCTCCTACAACAGCCTCACCTTCCTTGCCTCCTCCTCCTCATCGTCATCATCACAGGACATACCTATCTACGGCCTCTTCCAGTGCCGCGGAGACCTTGCCGCCCCCGACTGCTCCCACTGCGTCACGCAGGCCGTCTCCCAGCTTGGCACCATCTGCCCTGACTCCACCGGCGGAGCCTTGCAGCTCGACGGTTGTTTTGTTAAGTATGATGATTCTCAGTTCTTGGGCGTGGAGGACAAGACTTTGGTCATGAAGAAATGTGGGCCGCCGGATGGGTTTAATTCTGATGTGTTGACTCAGAGAGATGCTGTGCTGGCGTATTTGGAGACGTCCGATGGGGTGTATAAGATGTTCAGAACAACTAGCTCTGGGACTTTGCAAGGTATGGCGCAGTGCGTGGGGATTTGAGTGCCAGTGAGTGCCAGGATTGCCTCTCGAATGCGATCGGACGGCTCAGAGTAGAATGTGGGCCCACCCAGTGGGGACAGATATACTTGGCCAAGTGCTACGCGTGCTACTCCGAAGGTGGATATTACTCGTCCGGTAGAAACGGTAAGCGGCTCCGCCACCGTGAATAGTGGTGGTTAATTAGTTTCTGATATTCAGTTTTTGCTTCTATATTAGCATTATTATTATTTTTTTTTTAAAAAAAGTGAGTGATTATTTGGTGAAAATTGACTTGCTTGAATAATTTCTAATTTACAAAAGAAAAAAGGGAATGATTTGATTTTCTTGATCCGCTCTTATGAATTTTGGCCGTGATATGCCTTTCTATGTATGAATATTTCAACTGTTGAAAGTAGCCATCTTCACTTTATTAGTGGAATAAAAAGCAAAACTTAATATATCATATAATACAAACACATAACTTTATATGAAAAATCCCTGAATGAAGATAGACAATCAAAAGATGAAAAAGCATGAAGGTACAGTGACAGTACCATTTCTCCTAATTCATACAAAATATTCCTCGCGTCCTATATTTAGGACCGAAGCTAGTAATAATAAAGGGCAGCTTTTGCAACGTCTTTTCCTGATTATTAAAATTAATTAATCATATTTAATAAGTTAGTTTGAAATGTAAATTAAATGTGTAGGTGAGCATCAAAGCAACAACGACAATGAACTTCATAAAACAATTGCAATAATAGTTGGACTCATCGCAGGAGTGGCTCTACTCATCATATTCATTTCTGTCTTGACCAAGTTGTCTAAAAGGACAAAGGTATCTTCATAATGAAAAAAAAAAAAACAATTTGTATTTATTTTATTCTTTTAATTTATCTAATAAAAATTTGATTCATCACTTGCAGGTAATCGAAGAGTAACATTTGCGCCTGAAGTAAAAACTATGGATACTTAACACTCTTGTAATGTTTTCCTCTTCTAATTTATTGGGCTTTTGGTGGCCATTATTTTCTGATTTTAATTTCTTGGTTATCTTGTTTAGTTCTCAATTAAGTTTAGAGAAAGATGTGTGTATTGTGATGGAAAATAAAGGAGAAAGAGGAGACCAGTTTCCCTCTTCATTTTTGAACATGATCAATGATATGAATGAACCACTTTATGACTTATCCAAAAGTTAGCTTCATATTAGTGAGGATTTTTTTTTTTTTTGGGTTCAAAATTAATTAAGTTCCTCATTATTTGCTAGCATTTAATGCAACTTATAGGTTGGCTAATTGGATCTATGTATTGTGTGCATATATATGAAAATTGAATGAAAATGTTTTTCATTTTTATATTTGATACGAGTCAATATAGGGCTATGATAAAATAAAATATGAGTACATAATATAAGGCGCCTCAGAATTTTTTTTTAAAAATATATGATTAATGTATAATGGAACACTAATAATTTAAATTTTAAAATTGAAAGTTATAATTTTTACTCAGTGAAATCGGGGACTTTAACCTTTGATGTTATTTTGAATGATTAAGAAAGCATGAATGTTAAAAATGATAATTAACAACTTTAGTGGCATAACCTTTTTGGTAATAAACCACACAACGTCTGAAAAATAGTACATATAGGATTGTTGAATTACAGTCTTACACTTAATTCAATCGTCAATGATCAAATAATAAAAATTCTGCAATTTGAGTTCAAAAAATACAATACAAATTATGAAAGTCATTTACTTAAAAAAAAACATCGTCCCTCACACTTTTGAGTTTTGACCATAAGTCGCCGTTCGAATAATTATTTTTTTGTGGGTCAAGAGAAGAAATTAAGTATATGTATATGATGAGTCAATTTATAATTCTTAAAGATTATGGCAATATGATTAAGGAAGTCATCATTACTAGATTACATTACGTGAGAAAGGGGAGAGAGCGTCGATAAGAAGAATCAATCAATTTTTTTTTTTTTGAACACTTCTAAGGGAATTCATTAACTGAAAAATCAAAGCTACAGATGTGCTAAGACATGAAAGAGACCGAGAGCACTACAAACAAAACGAAAGAAAGAGCAGACAATGCTACAAAGCAAACAGGGAACTAGAAATACAAAAGAAAGAAACACAAGATACTAAAAACCAAACACGGAATAGCAAAAACAAGAAGACGCTAAACAGGTGCAATCAACCAGGATCCTCCTGCCTGGGCTGCATCGTAGTAAGACTCGATGAGTTCATGGAACGCTTTGCATCTTACAAAGGGGGTAAGGGTCTGTCGACCCACACTGTTGGGCACACCCCTTACAAGTAGAGGCAGCTAACAGATCGGCTGCTTTATTCCCTTGGCGAGGAATAAATCGGACAGAGAAACTGGGTTCAGACTTCAGCGTACCAATAATATCATCCATGATACAACGAGATTGCCACTCCCCGAGGTGAGGTTGGTTACTTTCCAGACATTGTAGTAGTAGTTGGCAATCAGACTCAAAGATGACATTCTTATTTCCCAGGTCTTGAATAATCATCAAAGCCCTCTTCAGAGCTAGCGCCTCTGTCATAAAAGCCGAGAGAGATTTAACTTTATCAACAAATGCCCACTTCATGTCTCCCCAGCTATTACGGCAGATAATGCCGATTGCAGCCAAAGGCGTGTTTTCCTTAAAAGCACCATCAATATTGACCTTTAGCGCATGGACAGGAGGGGAACACATCTGATTTAGTAATGGGGTTTGTTCCACTATTAGTATGCTCGGGATGGCATATGTTCCAGAATTCAAAGACCACCGTGTAGCACGCTCAATAACCATAGCAGGGTCTGGATCGATTCCATTAAATATTTTGTCATTGCGTCCTTTCCAGATGAGCTAAATTATCCGGAGTAAGTACCCTTTTTGGTCCCTGAAAAAACACGCGCTACCCATTTTGGTCCTTGAGTAAAAAAAATGCCATTTTTTGTCCTTAAACAGTAAAAAAATGTCCCTTTTAGTCCTTTTAGACATTTTTTTTGGGTATTTTAATCCCTCACAAATTCCCAAAAAGTCCTTTTCAGTCCCTAAAAAGGACCAAAAATGACGTTTTTTTTACTCAGGGACCAAAATGGGTAGCGCGTGTTTTTTCAGGGACCAAAAAGGGTATTTACTCAATTATCCGGCTGATATGTGCAATGTCAAAATCAGTAAGATTAATTTGGGGACTCATGATTCCCCCACCACCACTGTTTGAAGTTATGGATAGTGCCCAGGTCATATTTAATGGAGAGGCTACAACCAAACCAGATGCACCAACCCGGGCACGGTGGAAGAATAGTGCTTCGTAGTTTCGATTTCCGCCGACAGATTGGGCATTCTGGTGATTGCCCTCTGCGTCTCTTAACAAGCTCAGCTTGGGTTGCTATAGCATTAGATAGTGTTGGTTCGATTAGTTTTGATGATGTCTTGTATAGATGCCATTAAGAGCAAAAAGATTGTATATTATACTTATCTTCTACATTGACTAACTACAATATATTTGATGTAGATTAGTCCAAGATTAATTATAGAGATTAATCAAGAAAGAAGAACTTGCTCCATGTGAAGAGATTAATGATGTGAAGTTTAATGTAGAGATTAATCAAGATGAGATTTGGAAGAATGAAGAACTTGCTGAATATAATGAGAATATCATTATTCATGTTCCTAGATTAATACTAGAAGGCTCCACGGTGATATGGAAGTTGGAGCGACTCAATTCGGACTTAAAATGATTAAAAATGAGCTTGGGATGAATTGCCTTGAACTTCCGTCAATACCCGAGTATCCAACATCCATTCTCAAGTATCATGCTTCAATTATTCAGTATGACACTTCAATACTCGAGTATGGTACTTGGCTACTCGAGTATGGTGCATAAACAACTGCTTCTGTGCTTAAATCCCGACAATACCCGAGTATGGATCAACAATACTGAGTATGACTCTGATCAGCTCTGTTCTACGTTCAGCTTCGGGCGACCTCTGGTAATTTGACAATATATCCAAAACCAGAGATCGGATTGAGGTGAAACTAATTTTGTTTGAAACTAGACTTCCAAGCGGTCCTAGTCGCACAAGATTAAAGTCCAACGGAGGTCAGATGAGAGAGCTATGAATTTTTGAAGATGACAGATACATCACCGTCATACTGCTGACCAAGCCTCAATGTTTTGAGTATATCTCACAAACTAGAAGTCCAATGAAGCTGAAACTGGTGCCATTTGAAAGTAGACTCAAAGGGCTTTCCAACAAGACTTGAACCAATCAAATCGGAGTTCATACCAGGAAGTTATGATCTTCGAAAGTAGACACTCACACAGGATAAGTTATACCCGAGTATGACATTCACATACTCGAGTATTGACGGAGAAAACCATTCGCCTGTCAAGATATCAGATCATGATTTTGATATTCAATTCAATTTAATATATTCTTTAATGATTTGATTCCTAACCATTGACCTCAGTGATTTGTGAATACTAATATTAAAGTGCAGGATTATGAGGAATCAAATTGGGCAATTCGATTTACGCGTTTTGAGAATATCTCTGCAAAAATGGAAGTTATCAACAAATTGATGCAGGAATAATGAAGCGGGGCGAGTGAAATTCATACACAGCAAAACGAATTCGTTGCTAACATTATGACCATTATGATATTGCCAAATAATCCTCAAGCGAATTGAAGTGAGATTATGCAGAGATAATGGAATGTTTTTGAATTCAAACGGTGGAGTTCTTCAACGGACACCTTCATCCAACTAGTATAAATATGAAGCCATGGGTGCTCAAAGAAGACACACACATGCAGCAGAACAAGCGATCAAAGAAAGATACTCTCCCGAGCTTGGTTTCGCCAATCTCTTGAGTGATACTTTCGAGATACTTGCTGAAATACTTTACGAGAGTGTGTCACAAATTGTTCTTCGGTGTTTATGATCATCTGCTCTTAGAGAGAGTTATTCATCTATTACTATTTCTTGTAAGAATCTCGAGTATTGAGACTTTGAGATTGGGTCTCTTGATTACAACTTGTAAGGGGAGTGGAGTCCGAAAGTGAGAGGACCATCCTTCGTTTATAGAGTGTGTAATTGTTCTCAAAAGGATAGTGGATTGAAAATCTCAAGTGGAACTTGAGGACCGGACGTAGGTCGGGGATTGAGCCGAACCAGGATAAATCACAGTTTGCATTCTCTCTTCCTTATCTCTTACATTCCGGCATATATGTTTGAATGATTGCTTATCACCTTCTAAATTATTATTGTCATTCAAACTACCTTCAACAATTTGCGAAAGTTCTTAAAGTTCTAAGTTTTTAATCAAACACCCAATTCACCCCCTCTTGGGTGATAGCCAAGTCTTTCGAGATAGGACTCTCCAAATGAAGTTAGCTATTTTGGGAATCACCTTGATTTTCCATGTTTTCTTCCAAATATCTCGAGGTAGGTGGGTCGATGATGCTGTGGGCCGACTTGCGCATGGGTGTGGCTCCCGTAAGGTGGTAGCCCAATTTGACCGAATAGGTGCCATTGAATGATAATTTCCACCTAAGATGATCTTCCCTAGGGACTCGTGGGAGTGGGATGGCAAGAATGGCCTCAATAGTTTGATCATCTATGTGGGGTCTAATCAAGGTAAGGCCCCACCCTCCACTTTCATAAGAGAGTAGAGAAGAAGCTCTTTGGTTGGACTTCTTAAGGCTTTCGACTTCCGTATTTAATCTACTAGTAGGAATTGTAGGAATCCAAAGGTCTTGCCATATACGCACCGATTCACCATTCCCTATTTGCCAACATAAATCTTCTTTGATGAAATCCCGACCTACCAGAATGCTTGACCAACACCATGATGCTCTGTGGCCTTTTTTAGCATCTAGGAAGGAACCATGGGGAAATAAAGTCCTTTGAGTACTTGAGCCCATTGGTCATTTGGGCTTTGTGAGAGCGCCAAGTTGTTTTGGCTAGGAGAGCACTGTTGAACTGTATGAAGTCTCGGAATCCCATACCTCCGTCAGATTTAGGCTTAGTCAACTTGTTCCAAGCAACCCAATGGGTTTTGTGTTGTCCTTCCCACCGAAATTAGCCACCATGCTATTAAGTTCTTTGCGTCTTGAGGGAAATTGGAAGCACGTCATGGGGAATATTGGTATAGCATTGATGACCGCCTTAATCATGACCTCTCGCCCCGCAAAGGTTAAATGTTTAGAGCTCGAGCCTAACACCTTCTTCACCGACATTCTTACGAACGTATGCAAGGGCTTGATGCTTTGTTTTCCCCATACGCTCGGAATCCCCAAGTATTTTCCTTGATCCAAGCTTTCGCCAATGCTAAGGATGCTCTGAGATCTCTTGTCGCAGCAATGTGGGGGTGTTATTGGAGAACACAATGCTAGATTTGTCCAAGTTTGGTAGTTCTCCGATGCTTCATGATCTTGTTGAAGTATACCGACCGTGTTTGGCTATTTTGTATATCTGCATGCATGAAAAACAGGGCATCATCTGCGAAGAAGCTATGAGATAATCTCAGGCACAAGTGGCTTAACTTTATACCGTTAGTCGTCCCTGTGATAAAGAAGTATTAATCATGCAAGAAAGAGCCTCCATGGACATAATAAAAAGGTAAGGCGATAAAGGGTCCCCTTGACGGAGACCTCTACCTGGGCGAATCGAGGCTATTTTTTCCCCTGCAATACATAGGTTAAGGTGCACAGTTTCCACACAGTTCATGACCACCTTACCCATTTTGAGAAAATCCAAATTTCAATAGAACATGTCTCAAGAAATCCCGCTCAACACGATCATACGCCTTACTCATGTCCATTTTAAGGCGAATTCATACTTTCTACCGGTATTCTTTCGTCTTAGATAATGAAATACTTCATGGGCTATGATAATATTATCCTGAATTAGTCTTCTGGTATAAAGGCACCTGGTTAGGGGATATGCACTTATCCAGCAGCTTTTCATTCTATTGGCTAGTACTTTGGAAATAATTTTATATGAAAGGTTGCATAGACCAATAGGGTGAAAGTGCGAAACTAACTCAGGTTTATCAATCTTTGGGATAAGCGTGATATTAGTGCCATTAATATCATTGAGAGGGGTTTCTTTTTCAAAAATCTTTGACCATGTTAAAGATTGTACCGCCTACCTCCTCCCATGCAAATTGGTAGAATTTACTCGAGAAACCGCGGGCTGGAGCTTTAGAACCTCCTAGATCGAAGGCGGCTATGCGAACTTCTTCTCTTGTGATAGGACGAAGGAGGAGAGCATTTGAGGCGTCATCAATTATCTTTTCCACAAAATTGATTGTGTTTAATCGAATTCTCGGTCTGTGGAAGCAAACAGATTAGTGAAAAAGGATGTGAACATATTATTTATGCTACCTTTATTCTTTGGTCCACATGTCATTCTCATCTTTGATGCTTAGGATTGCATTTCTTCTTCTTGATAAGAGTGGTAAGGTGGAAAATTTTGGAGTTTTTATCTCCCGCTTGGAGCCATGATATGCGTGAGCGTTGCCACCGATAATTCTCTTCTTGGTTCATCAACTCTTCAATACGATGCAACAGGAGGCCTCTTCTCGTTTGGTTTGCTCATTCGGTGACCACGGCGTGTGTATGCTAAGCTGGATTTCAAACCATCAATGATCTTCTTGTGATTTGGAAAAGTGTGTTTGCTCCAATTAATCAATTGTTTTCTGCAGTTATTGAGCGTTAGAGCAAAGTAAGGAAGTATATTAGCATAATGAGAGGTATCCTCGTTCCAACTCTCATGGACCACTGCAAGAAATCTTTATGAAGCAGTCCAATAATCCTCAAACCTAAAAGGTCTTTTTATTAAAAGAAACGTGATTAAAATTAACATACAACAAGTGATGGTCCGATTTCAAAGGATCAATATGGAAAACTTGAGCAAACGGAAATTGATGACAAAAGTATCATTCCCCATAACCCTATCAATTCTTTCTCTCGATTGTTGCTTCATCTTATGCGCGATTGCACTGGGTAAACCACGAGCCATTGAAGCCCAAATCAATGAGCGAACAATCGAAATAATTTTTGGAAATTCAGAATCTTCCGAATAGCTCTCTGGTTTCCTCCTGCTTTTCCGATAAGATATGATATCATTGAAGTCCCCTAGCGGACCCAGCTCTTCATTCGCTACGAGCAAACATGATGATACTTTCATATACAACAAGTCTGTCATTTTCGGTAGGAGGACCATAAACAAAGGATATATAGTAAGGAAATCAAGTGATGGGTCGAGATCGAGGTGTGAATGACGTTTACGGATGAAGAGAGGATGTTTACAATAGTATCTTTTACCAAGAACAAAGCCAGCCCACCACTTATACCGGTTGGATCAATAATCCATTCTTCATCGAATCCGCATCTCTTCCCGACTCGCTAACATAACCACGTTTTCTTGGTCTCCATTAAGAATACAATATGGGGTTTTTCCTTTTTGCAGACCTCTTTAAGGTTTTTGACTGTCAGAGGAACCCCTAACCCCTGACAGTTCCAAGATAGTAGACTCATGGCGAACCGATGATTGCTTGGTGGCAACCATCGGATGGAGGTGGAACACCTAAGGGGAGTAGGAGTTGAGTGGTGGATTCAGCATGAGAAGTGGTAGCAGATACCTGGTGAGGCGAAGCAGCAGTTGGAAATAGCTCAACAATCTTGTTTGAGAATTTACTTTTATTCCCCCGAATGGATTTTTTAAGAGTATGGACATTCTTGCTTGGAGCTCCATCCTGGCGAGAATAGGGGAGTTAGTCAGAATGGTGGTGGCCTCAGGTTCTGGAAAGGTCAAGCGTTTTTTTGTGGGATTAAGAGTGAGGTCATCTTCCAGGAGGTCAGGTCTGTGTTTTAAGTGGATCCTGTTCAAACCAAATGTTACAGCTGATAGTGGTGACAGACCCGTAATGGGTAGAGATGTGGTTGGAGCATCTATCTCAGTAACAGGAAAATAAACCTGGTAGTCCTTGTTTGGGGTTGGGTAGAGGGTAGAGGGTTGGCGGGTAGAGCTGGGGTCGGGTTTAGCGGGATACTTGGGGATCTGAATTCAACCGTTGAATTAGTGTGGGCGTAACAGTCATTAGCGGTGGATCTGGACAAGCAGTTAAGGGATCCGTGATTATTGGTATCTCAATTATTTTTATTTCCCTCTGCAGATAAGCATTAAACCTGTCATTAACAGATATAAGACCGTTTCCTGATTCCACGCGCACCATAGAGGATGATGCGGGATTCGTGCATTTGACTTCGCGGTTTCCATATTTAGGAGGGTCCTCTGTCAGCCGCCCACGACCAGGTTGCTCCGCCGCCATCTGCGATTTAGGTTTCAACCCTGCTTTCTCATCCCACCCTGATCCACCATAACCACCGCATCATCAATGGTTCTCACATGTGGAGAACCTAGGCCATTACCTACACGTTCTTCCACCTCCTCTCCATAGCAGCTTTCAGGTTGGAATTTGCAGTTCTTCACCTCATGCCCAATCCTTCCACAGTCGTAACAATAATTCTGTAGACGCTCATATTTAATTGTCACCCAGATAGGTTCTCTATGTGGTTTGGGAACCCAAACACCAGGTATAAGCGGTTCTTGGATGTTAACGAGCACTCTGGTCCGAATGAAAGTTCTTGAGAGTTTTCCCTGCATCTTGGGGGACTCATACATTACAACTTTGCCCACTGCGTTCCCTAGTGTTACGGCATTAGCATGGTCAAAAGCCACATGGGGAGACCGTGAAATTGGATCCAGAAAGGACACCAAGCAAAGTCTACCTCATGGAAAACTGTGTAGTCGTCCTAATGCTGTAGATTCAGCAAAGCACCTTGGATCGACCAAGGCCGACCCTTCAGCACCCTATAGTACTCGTCCAGTTTTTGGAAGCGGAAAAGGAAGGCATTATAGTCTGGTAACTCATGAATTTCCATACCTTTATCCAGTCCCCAACCCTTCTTGATCATAGAGATTACTATGCCTTTGTTTAAGTTCTTGTCCGTCTCCAGCCGTCCAACGAGGGTTCTGCCTTTTGAGCATTGACCTGGGAGTTCAAATTCAATTGCACAGCCTTAGAGTTCCGTCGTCCGCTACTGGTGTTTCCTTTCTCCATTGAAGTATCGCTTGCCAAGGGATGGTATCTTGGTGATCGAGGAAGTCGAGAAAAGCGAGGGGAACATATAGGGAACAATGAGCAGTAGAGGAGGATCAGGTAATCGGGGTGTTTCACTCCAAGAACAAGGAATGAAACAGCTCTCACAAAGGAGAGAGATGGGTTTCTCACAGAGGAGAAGGAGGTTTTCTCACAGAGGAGAAGACGATCATTCAGAGAGTTGAGAAAGTGAATAATCAATTTTTCGAAGAATCAATCAATTGAATATTTAATTAAACAAGGTACCAATTATTACACATGGAACTTAAACAATTATAATGAAGATGAAACACGTAGTGGAATCTTCTTTTATTTTATCTCTCTCCACAAATTATATTTTTTTTTTGCTTATTTATCTATGTATATGAGCTCCTGTTCTGTCTCAATCTATTAAATTTAAATCTTTGGCAATAGCTCATCTTAAAAAAACAATGTAATAATCCTTTTATTGTATTAACCTAGGGTTTGAAACCCGAACTGGAAACTAACGAATCAGTTAGTAAACCGCTCCGGTTCAATATTTTTTAAAAATCACCTTTTTAAAAAACATGAGAATTTCATATTGATTCCCCGAAATCTATAATTTTTCACCGGATTAGCTCCGATCCGACCCCTAACACAATATCGGGCTGGTTTAGTGGCCAATACTGAGTTTCAAAACCTTGGTATTAACTAATGTTGATAAATCCACTCTTGAGAAGAAATTAATTAATGTTTATATTGCTAATCAAAAGCTGCGTGCGTGCACTTTAAACTTTGAGTATATTTAATATTGTATTTGTTTATATATGGAATTGTATTTGTTTATACATGGAAAGGTACATGTCATTGTTGTGAAAGGATCGATATAATGCAACATTTGGCAATGAGCTATTATCATCATTTACACCTTAACCCAACATTTTAAATATAAGTCAAGCCCTAAGAGAAAAAAAGGCATTTCATATGGTCTTTAATATAAGACATATATATTTAGGGAGTTGATTTTTATCCTAAATATAAGAAAAAGTTTTCATATATGTCAATCTTGTCCTAATTTATTCCTATTGATGCTTCCTCAACAATAATCAAAGATGAGAGAGAATCCCTTAGTCTCCATACGGTTCTTGAAGCTGAAATTTATGCTATCATGATAGAGTTACATATTAGCCAACATATGGGTTTGTAGAACATTGTTCTTTATTCGACTCCCTTGATGCTTTGTCATTAATCTTATGAGAGACTGCTCCACAAATCATCGGTTGAGCTAGAGACATTATTAAGGAGACTAGAAATCTACTATTCAAGGATTGGAGCGTGAAATTACATCATCCTCAAAAGATAACATTTCATGTGTTGATTTTATGGCCAAGGAAGGCCATGGTGCTACCGTTGATGCCGGGGTGGTTCTGGTCCTAGCAATGCCTAGAGGATGTCTTGAAGGACCAATTGTCTTGCCACTGCTAGTTTTCTTTCTAGTTCTATGTTGTAAGGGCTAGATCTTTTACAGTCTAGTCACTGGTCTTATTTATCAAGCTTAGCTTGCCTATACTATCCAAAAAATAAGAGGAGAGAGAATCGAGAATTAAGGAAAGTGACTAGAGTGTTTTAGAAAATACAAGTTGTATATTATAATTTAACCAACTTTTTTAATCTAATCAAATTAGGTAAATATAACATTGTGGCAACGAGTGATATCTTGCTCCTTAAATTTCAAATTTTGACTGCTATTGTGTCGATGGTGGTCTTGCTTGTTCAACAGTCTCTTTTTGGTTGACTATCTTGGTTAATACGATATGATTGAAACTTCATAAGGGCATTTTATTTTGATTTGCATCAGCTTATTCTAGAAATTAACGATCCACAATTGCGTCTCAAAATGTGAATTTTCTGACGCACATCCTATATTAGTTGCGGTCCGTTTAATTGTATTGCATGCGTTAAGCTCATCCTTAAGGAGAAACAAATGCTTGCTGTAGAAGTTGTTGCTTCTCTCTTTCACCCATGTATTGTAAGTTCATCGTGCCTTCGAATACAACTATAATTAAATTTCCATGCACACATGCATCTAAAGGAGCACAACAATAAGCCTTGCCAAGTTGTATGCAACTGTATACGTTAAAACAACTGCCTTGCGAGACACCTTGGTGTTGATTTGAATTGGATCCTCCGCTTGTGCCTTCATATTTAGGTGGCTCACCCATTTTACCTTTTGCATCACTTGTTTGATATGTTGGTCGGCAGTGCCGCCACTCTGTTGGATGAATCTCGTTGTGTTAATATGACTAATCTCTGAATGAATGCTTACATACTGGTTTCAGAAGGGTTTATGGGAGATAGCTCATATCGTATGGTAAATCAATTAGAGTCTTTTGAAACTTGATATGCGCCCTGCTGCGGTGAATTAGTATATATTTCTTAAGCTTATTTCTGAATTTTGGGTTGTTTCATGAACTCATACCCATACGAAGTGAGGTACTGGTTTTAGTATTTCTGGTTCAACCAGAAAAGCATTTTGGTACATACTAACAATCTAATATCAAAATTTACCTTAATAACTTATGTGGGCTCTAAAGAATATACTAGAAGACAGAATTTTGTCATATTTTTTTCTCCAAAGCCAATTTTTTTAATGTTTTGTCTTGTTTGGTCAGTACACGCTGGATAAGTTAGTTGATTTCTAACCCTGGTCTTGAGTTTGGCTTCTCTGTATCAGTGGTAAGTGGTGAGAAGGATCAAGATAGTTCTTTCGTTTTTTGGGATGGCGTTCATTTAGTTCAGAATTTCCTTTTGTTTTAGGCGAAAAGTTCTCAATATTATTATCATAGCTCAGAGCAACTCAGGTATCAGATTTGAGAAGGTTGATGGAAAATGTTATCTGCTAGTTCGCAGTTTTTAGAGTCTTGTATGTCATTCAGCTAAGAAACCTCGGGATTACAACTTAGTTTTTGTGGGCCATTTTTTAAAAGTTATTGGAGAATGAAAGGGATCTGTTTAAGCAGTCCTTCCCAGATTTAGAAGGGTGCTAGGACTCTGCCGAATCATCCGACCAAAACGTTCTGCAAAAGCACGCTTCCTTCTTCAACAGAAACCAGGACGGTGTATATTGTGTATGTAGGGTTCTCATGCAATCAGTTGAGGGATCTTCTTGTCCGCTACGTTTTCACTTTTCATCAATTTGGGTCTAAGTCAGAAAACTCGCCCCGTATCTCTCTCTCTCTCTCTCTCACACACTGACACACACACATATTATAGAGATATGTTTGTGTTGATAAGTAACATGAAACAAGGCTTCTTATTGCTGAATGGTGCAGGGAAATGTCCTTCTCTGTTGTTTCCAATTGAATTTAAAAATAGCCAGGGGCAAACATGGGAGTGACTTTGGTGTTAATGATTCTCAAGGAAGGTGTGTGTGTGTGTGTTTGTGTTGTTCTTCCAAACATTTCTTCTTTTTGGTAATTAATTTTCAAGTTGTTATACATAAATATATGGGCAGGGTTGCTCGCTACTCAGAGTGGAAAGACAATAACGGTTTACTCCACAAACAAACAGGGAGGGCAGCTTATGATGGCACCTTGTTTCATCAAATGGAAAAAGGTCCACTTAAAAGGAAAAATGAAACTATAAATTATATATGCATGTATGTATGTAGATGAAAGAATGATTGTTGAATAATTTATACGCAATACTCACGTGTAATTTCACCATTACTGTCATGAAAGGTCACTACTTGAGATCAGTTAGTGGGCTGGATTCCGGTGTAGGCCCAATTTGGATTTCCATATATACTTCGCTCATTCAAACTGCAATCCAATTCATCAAAGACATAAATGGTAACCGTGACCTTTATGGCTTGAGTTTAAATGGTTTAGATGATATGGGAAACGGGTTCTTGCTTGAGTTTAACCGTGGCGTTTAAATGGCTTAGACATACACTGTAAGTCTTTTCTTGTTCAAAAGACGAACAAAAATGAGTTCTAACTTTCAAGTGAGATTGACCCCACAACCTTCTATGTATATGAGAACTCTCATACCACTAGGTTACAAGGCTAATAAATACAAAGAGACTTTGAATCACGTTTAAATAGATTTGCAATTGATGATAACGGAGAACTTATTATATATATATGTCACTTGTATTCCCCTCAAACAGAGTACAAATAATAATATATGTCTATATCAATACCAACATACTTCTTATGTCCTAAACGTAACTAGCTACTAGTAATTATGTAAATTATTTATTTATAAAAATGTGCGATAATTTTTTTCTAAAACCTCCCTTATTTTAATCACACAATGGTCATTCATCTTTGGGGGAATAAATATGTAAGACAAAGAAAGTTGAGGTGTTATATTTATGATAAAAACAATCTCCTCGATTAGTTCCTACACACACTCACACCCCAATACAGATTATATTGTCATTGTGGATGTGAGGTTAGTATTATAGTAAGTAATCTATAACTTTGTAACCACTCTTAACTTGTATAAACTTCAACTCACTAGAAAATGAAAATCCACAGTGACATATATCCACTATTATTCACAAATTTGATGGAAAGTGTAGTAGTACGTGTTCATTATTGTGGACTTGTGAGTATGTTTTTGTATGAATGATGCTTTGTGTTGTGTGTTGGCATATATTGGTATAGCCAGCGATTCATGAGGTTGGGATATAGACAGCTGGTTCCTATCAATCAACACCAAAAATGGGATAATATTATCTTAATTTGTAGGGTTCTCATTATATATACTCTCTCTTCGCTTTCATCCTCTTCAAATCTCAAGTTTTGACACTTATTCTAGATGTGACCACTCATTCTCAGTTAAATCATGCCAACCCATATTCAATATGTCTTATAATAATTTGCAATGCTCAGGCAGGATTTTCTATGCTGGTCAAGAAGGACTTCTCATGTTGGTTGGTGAATGGTACAGTAGAATATAAAAAAGGCGTAGTAATTTGTTCTAAATTTAAGTCAATCAAAAAAACAATGTGAAAAAGGGTTAAAGGGTAATTTTGCATCGGAAGTGTAAAAAGGAGTAATTTTGCCGTTGCCACTATCCCAGCTTAATTTTGATCATTAATTGATCAAATATGACGAGTTAGTAGCCTATATGTCATTCAAGTTATTTTTGTTAAGGAGTAAATTTGTAGTGGAAGTCAATGTGTAATTTACTTCATATTTTTTCAAAGTTAAATTTAAAACTTCTTGGACAAATTTACACCTTAATAAAAATAACGTGGATGACATGTCGATCATTAGCTCAACATATTTGGTCAACTAATAGTCAAAATTAACCTAGATAAGGGCCAAGGCAAAACTGCTCCATTTTTATATTTCCGGGACAAAATGCCCCTCAAAAACTTAAGGGCAAAGTTAGCGCTCGATGAAAACTTTCAAAACAAAAATTCCTCTTAACCCTATGAAAATGATAGTTCATGTGTCAATATAAAAATTTTTATTTTTTATTGGTAAATGAACGTTTAAAAAATTATTCTCCTTGACATATATAACCAAACAGGTAGTATGGATATGGAATGCAAACCAATATGGAAAAGTTAAATTCAATGGGATAATAAATGGTGGGGGGGCAGCCTAAAACCTAATGATGTAGAGTTGTAGTAGTGTTGTTGTGGTGGCACATCAAAAGACCAAGACAAAAATCCTCACAACACACGACAATGTAAAATTTACAACAGTTATGTAAACAAGCAAACAAATGATGCAAAGACGGTGCCCTTCATTATTGAAACTCATGAAGTGACCTTCCCTAATTCATTCCCTCTTCCATTGCATTTGCCTTTTATTTTTTTGTCTTTCTTTTTTTCCCTTTTCCTTTTCCTTTGATTCAACTCTCATTGAGTGATTGCTTCTCCACCCACCAACCATCTCTCTGTTTGATCACACAGAAACAGGAATGTTAATTACATCATTAATTTGTTTGGCAAAAATTAGTTTCTATATTAAATTTTTCTTAAATGTATGTATTGCTAGCTATGGTAGGTAGAGGATACACATAAAGAGGGTGTATATATATAGTTATAAATATGAATAATTTTGAGATAAAAAGATACGACGAGGGAGGTATGAAGATTATGTTCCGACGTGTTTGATGGAGAGAAAGAATCAATCTGTTCATTTAATAAACATACTGTCTGGTCAATTATTGGAAGATTAATTGTTTGATATGCAGTCCCTTTTCCCTTTTCAATCATTTTCATTTATACTATGCTTTCTTCTTCATTGAGATCGCTAGACTGTTTCTTTTCATCTACTGGATGGCGGGGATTAATATATATAAGTGTGTGTGTGTGTTGATTGAGGTAGAACTGTACTGGTTTAGTTTTCATCTAGTGAAGAGTAATACATAGCTTTAATCATTGATTATAACTATTTTTTTGCCTTCCATAAACACGTTATATATAAGAGTTTTTTTTTTGTTAAACACAAGTTTTTTTTTTTAAATTCGAGGCAGTCTTGTTTTTTTTTTTTTTTTTGAACACTTCGAAAATACTTCATTAAAGGAACAAAGAAACAGATTACAGAGACACAAGGGCAATGAGAGCCAAAGAAAAACAGAAGAGAGAAACAAACAAAGAAACTATGTAGAATAAAACAAGCAAACAAGTAGAGAAAGCAAATAGAAACTATAGAAATCATAGAGAGAAAGATAGAGAAAATATACTCTTAAATCAATATATTTATTCATATGCTCAATAGGGTATTTATACACAAAAGAGAAGATAAGAGAGTAATGACTCATTATGATGATTGATTCCATAATCACTCATAATTTCTATAATCCCCGATTATATGTGATACTAATTAATTATAATATATTTGGTCTGATATATTTCCTAACACTCCCCTCAAGTTGGAGCATAGATGTTAATCATGCTCAACTTGTTACAAGAAAACATAATATAAATAAATCCAAACAAAATAATTTTCTTCCTAAGAAACTCTTCACCTAATTTTCACACACTCCCCTCAAGGCAAAGCTTGAATGTGAGCGACCATTAATCACCAATAATTTGCTTCTTCATGAGATCTTGAAGTAAATAGCAAATGGTACCAAATAATACTCGAAACGTCTCACTAGAAACCAAACATCAAACGGTCTCACCAGGGACCAAATGATACTCCAAATGTCTCACCAGAGACCAAACAATCCTCCAAACCTTTCACGAGAGACCAAACACCTCACCGGAGGCAAGATAACGAACGAGTCACACATGGACCCCAAACAGCAAATAATTGCCAAACACTACACCGGAGGCAAAGCAACGAGTCACACTTGGACCCCAAACAACAAATAATTGCCAAACACTTCACCGGAGGCAAAGCAACGAGTCACACATGGACCCCAAACAACAAATAATTGTCAAACACTTCACGGAGGCAAAGCAACAAACGGGTCACACAAGGACCACCAAACTCCTCACCGGAGGACGCAAAGCACAACAGATGCCAACAAAATTACCCAACCACAAGCACGACATTCAAGACACAAGAGCACTTCACGAACGTCTTTGAAAGCGAAACAAACAAAGAACCCAGCCACTTTGAAACAAGTGAACGTGCATAAAACAATATGTCGATTGTGCTGAAATAGTAGAAACCCAATCTCACAAAGCAACCTTCGAAGCAAAGAGCCGGCCTACACACACCGGAAATGAAGGCTCGACGTCGGAGAATGAAGCATGACCGAAAAATGGTCACAACAATCAAACAAGGTATCAATAACCTCTTTAAATACAATGAAACCTCTTTAGTCACCATAGAACAATCTCACCCGAGATTACAACACCAAACTGAGGCTTCACGATTTGCAACAACAAATGCCACATTAGTAACCAAATTAGTGACCAAATAACACTTCCACAACCAAGAAGCAAATAAACACCGAACCGAGTAGATTTATGAAACAACAACTGGAACAAGACAAACAAGCGAGATGGATGAATAGTTCCGCGAATGAAGCTTCACTCTCAATCTCTATCCACCTCTAACCGGAAAATCGATGGAAACTGAAGAAGAGCAAAACAACAAAACCTAATTGCCAAATGCAATCCTCTAAACACGAAACCGAAAAAGAAAGAGATGGAACTCAGACAGATGATGTGCTAGGCGCACCTTATCATTAACGCTGGAAATAACAGTGGCCATCTAAAACTCAAATTTGTCAAGAACTACACCTTAGCTCGATACCATATAGAAATCATAGAGAGAAGATAGAGAAAATATACTCTCAAATCAATATATTTATTCATATGCTCAATAGGGTATTTATACACAAAAGAGAAGATAAGAGAGTAATGACTCATTATGATGATTGATTCCCTAATCACTCATAATTTCTATAATCCCCGATTATATGTGATACTAATTAATTATAATATATTTGGTCCGATATATTTCCTAACAACAAACGAAGCATACAAAGGAAACCGAAAGCGGCTAAGAGACATGCAGAGAGCGCTAGCTGCTCCAAATAACCCGATGCTTTATTAATCAACCAGGGTCAACAAGGCTGTGTAGATTCGATGGGTTACTTGGTGTGATCCATGAGTTCTTCATCTTCCTCCGAGAATCGAAGACAAAGGGGTAAGGGTCTTTCCACCCACCCGGTTGGGCACACCCCTTAAAGAAGATGCAGCAAGCGTATCTGCGCCCGATTTCCCGACGAGGGATGAATTGGATCAAAAGCTAGTCTCGATCGAAGAACTTCAAGAATATCTCCAAGTATACCACAAGACCCCACTCACCAAGATCGGCTGATTTTTTTCAGCATCGAGCAAGAGTCTGTAATCAGTTCGAAAATAACATTCTTGTTCCCTAGATCTTGGATTATCATAAGGCCCTTTTAAGAGCAAGAGCCTCCGTCATGAACGCAGATAAGGACTTAACCTTGTCAACAAAGGCCCACTTCATCACACTGGCGGTCTCGGCATAGGACACCAATTGCAGCAGCCTTCGTATGCTCTGGAATGCTCCATCAAGATTAACTTTGAGATAAGCTTTCAGTGGTGAAACCAATAAGCTTTTGACTTGGGAACAGGGTTGCTTCATTGGTGCATGGAGGAAAGCGGGCATTCCAATATCCATTAACTGAATGGGTGCTTTCTCAATAACCGTCACAGATTGGGAGTGGCATCATGGAAAACTTTATCATTACGACCGAGCCAAATATACCGAAGGAGCGGTGATGTGTGCGATGTCATATTCGATTAGGCGGCCTTGGGAGTTCATTACATCCACCACCAAATCCTAAAACTTAGGATATTATTCAGTCACGCTTGATAGACAAATTGCACCCAAACCAAACGCACCTAACCCAAGAACGTTGAAAGAAGAGATGCTCAGATGTTTCTCTTGCTTCATTGCAAATAGGACATAGATCAGTGATACCCCTTTTTCGAGCGATCAGGGCATTGTTAGTGGCTAAGGCATTTGATAAGATTCTCCAAACAAAGTTGACTACTTTTGGGAGTGCCTTAATTTTTAGATTCCTCTCCACACAAGTCTTTGGTTAGAGGAAGACATACTTATTGACCGGGAGCTCACGGTGCTAGTGGTAGGACAACCATAATAACCCAGCTTAACAATATAGATACCATTGCTTGATCCGGTCCACCTCGATCTATCATCGGTTGAATTTTGAGAGAGAGGAATGGTCTAATGGCCTCACAAGCATGATCGCTTATCTTTGCCACGATTGGAGTTAAGTCCCGGCTTCTACTATCATTGGAGAGGAGGCTCGGCCAACGTATCTTGAGATTTTGAAGGGTTGCATCATTGGTATCAAGCCTATGGTTAGGCAACGATGGGATCCACCTGTCCCCCAAATGCGTACTAACTTCCCATTGCCTATTTGCCAACACAAGTCATTTTGAATAAACTCCCTCCCTTCTAATATGCTAGACCCGACCAAGAGGCTCTGCGCCCTTTTTAGCTTCCGAAAAGAGCAATTTGGAAAATAAAGCCCTTTAATTACCTTTGCCCATAGTTCATTGGGATTTTGAGATAGCCGTCATGCCGTTTTGCAAGGAGAGCGTTGTTGAATTGTATAAAGTCACGAAACCCATGCCCCTTCAAACTTGGGACGAGTAAGCTTGTGCCATGCCACCCAATGATTTTTATTTCTCCCTTCCCACCAAAAATCAGCAACTTGATCTGTTAAGTTCTTTGCGAGTCTTCACGGAACTTGAAACAAGCCATAGGGTAAACTAGGATGGCATTGATTACCGCCTCTATCACGACTTCTCTACCCGCAAATGATAGATGTTTGCAGCTCCACCAAGAACCTTTTGCTCACTTTTCACGTCGTAAGCCAATGCTTGGTGCTTAGTCTTTTCCCACACACTCGGGATGCCCAAGTAGGTACCTTGATCCATGCTCTCACCAATGCCTAGGATGCCACATATAGAGTAGCGTAGTGGCTCAGGGTGTTTGCGAAAAAACAATGCTTGATTTTTCCAAGTTTGCATTGGCACGAAGCTAAGCGGTAACTCAGGAGAATCTCGACAAAACTTGACAGTTATCCTTATCTCACGATAGGAAAAAATTTAAAGCCTATAAACTCCATGCAAGTATACGGGCCGTATCAAGTAATAAAGTAGTGAGAAAAGATCGTCCCACGAGGACTAGTATTCCAGCCACTAATTCGTTATTTAATCTTTAGTTGGATCAATGAGTAATAGGAGGTGAGTTGTAACCAAACAGAATTTTTAATGAATTTAATAAAAAAGTACGCATTCAAGATTAAGAGTCTCAAAGCGATTGTTTCGAAAAGGTAATTAATAGAGAAAAACGCACTAGGGCATAGAAATCCCCTATGTTCCTTCGAGTATTTGAATTAAATCCTAATTGACTATTATTTCCCATGATTGACGATCAATTCTCTAAAATTAGACTAAGTCCCAATGTATTGACGCTACCTAATGTCTTAGTATTGTTTGGAAAGATCAATTATTTAAACCAGAATTATAAGATCGCATAAACTCGTAAGCCTATGTCTAGGTCATGCAACTCTATGACGAATTAACTGTTCAGATTAAATGCACCAACATCTCTATTGTCATACACCAACCTATGAACAATCTAAAAGGTGATCATTCTTAAGAAAGCTTTAAGCAAAGATAATTCATTCAATCATGGAAAATAACGTTCAATCAAGAATTCAAACAAATACTCAAATTCGCATAGGGTTCATCCTCGCCTAACTACTAAAAAGACTAGCCAAGCATGGCTAGGTTAACAAAATAGAAGAAGAGATGAAAATTAGAATTGTTCTTGCGTCCTCTTTCTTCCTTGACCGTCTCCTTCTTTTCTTCGTCCTTTCTCTCTAAACCTTTGGTAAGTAATTTAGATTTAGAGAGCATAAGAATGTGTTTTCTTTCTTCCGTGCTTTTCTCACTTGAGTGTCTTGTCTCTCTGTTCTTCTCTAGTGTGTGTCTCCCTTGCTCTTTATATAGAAATTCCCTTAGGTGACTAGGCCGTGATCCGATCTGTCTTAAATACAAGATATGCAATATCCTTTTGAGATCTCAATCATCTCCAAATCTTTTGCAATCCACTCTCTCATATCACACAATTGATTCAAATTGATTTCCTTTTCTGCTCCTTTCTCAATAAGCTAATAACTCCTGCAAGATATATATATAGTAATAAATTTAATCTAATATATCTCAGAATTGATACTCATTTAATTATAAAATCTGCACTTATCATCTGCATTCATAAAGAACAACGCATCATCTGCGAAAAAGCTATGAGAGAGGGTGGGACACTTATTACTTGGCTTAATCCCGGTGAGCAAACCCCGAGCCAGTGAATTGTTAATCAAGCAAGATAGAGCTTCCGGAGACATGATAAATAGATAAGGCGATAGTGGATCCCCTTAGGAGGCCCTACGAGGGCTAATGAGGCTACTTTTTATCGTGCAATACAAAGGTTAAGATTTACGATTCCACACAATGCATGACAAGAGTAACCCATTCAGAAGAAAAACCAAATTTAGTTAACACATGTCTCAAAAAATCTCATTCAACCCGATCATAAGCCTTGCTCATCTCCATTTTAGAGCTAATTCATACTTGTTTCCCTCTTTCTTACGTCTCAAATAATGGAAAACCTCATGAGCAATCGGAATGTTATCCTGGATAAGGCGGCCGGGATAAAGGCTCCTTGATGGGGAAGATACATTTATCAAGACACCCTTTCATTCTATTGGCGATTACTTTAGAAATGATTTTATAAGAAAAGTTACAAAGGCCAATCGGACGAAAGTGTGAAACTAATTCGGCTTATCTACTTTGGGGATAAGAGTGATATTAGTTCCATTTATACTGTCAAGAGCAAGAGTATTATCAAAAATCCTTGACCATTTTAACAATAGTGTCTCCTACCTCCGCCACGAGAATTGGTAGAATTTACCCGAAAAGTCGTGGGCGGGGGCCTTAGAACCCCACAGCTCAAAAGGCGCTAGTCGAACCTCCTCCAAGTGATAGGTCAAGCAAGAGATCATTAGTGACATCATCTATTTTAGTGTCAATAGGGTTAATGGTAGGCGAGATTTGTCTTGGTCTGAGGAAGAGAAGAGATTAGTAAAGAATGTAGTGAACAAATTATTTATAGTACCTTTGTCATTGGTCCATGAGCCATTCTCATCCTTAATGCTCAAAATCGAATTTCTTCTTCTTATAATAAGCGTAGATAGATGGAAAAACTGGAGTTTATGTCTCCCGATTGGAGCCATGAAATTCGTGATCTCTGCCACCGTAATTTTCCTCTTGATCCATTAACTCTTCAATGCGTTGCAAAAGAGCCGCTTCCTCCTTTTTGCTATCTCGCATTTTGATAACCCTGTCTCAAGGAACCTAGACAAAGTTTCAAATGCTCAATAGCCTTTTTACGATTAGGAAGTTCTGTTTGCTCCATTTAATTAGGTTTTTCTACAATTATTCAAGATTAGAGCAAACTTATCGGTAGAGTAATTCGCCGAACGTCATCCACAAGCCAACTATTATGCACAACTTGCAAGAAATCATTATGAGCGGTCAATAATCCTCAAACACGAAAGGTCTAATTTTATTACGGAGACAAATTTAAAAACAACAAGCAAGAGATGATGGTCGATCCCAATGGATCAAGATGGAAAATTTGTGCTAAAGGGAAATTATGACAAAGATATCATTTGCCATGGCCGGTCAATTCTTTCCCAAATAGTTGCATCGCCCTCTCTCCGGTTGCACAGGTGAACCAAGAACCATTAAACCCCAAATCGATAAGGGAACAATCAACAATGAATTTTTTGAAAATTTAGGATTTTCCGGATGGCTCTCAGTTTCCCTCATTGCTTTTCCACGATGAGGCGTTATGTCGTTGAAATCTCCCAAACAAATCCACTCTCCGACCTACATTGGGCAAATCGATGATGTCTACATATACGGCTAGCATGTCCTTCTCTTTGGGGGACCATAGATAAATGATATATATTGGGGAAACTCTATGGAGGATCAAAGACAGATGTGTGGAGATGACATTAGAAGATGAGGAGATGATGTTTACGGTGGTATGTTTGTCCCAAAACAAGGCAAGGCCGCCACTTCTTCCACGAGGATCAATAATCCAATCCTCATCAAATCCACACCGTTTCCTGATTTTGGTGACATGCGGCATTTATTCTTTGTCTCCATTAAGAAGACCGAGATGGGGTTTTTTATTTTTGCACCTCTTTGGTGTTTAAGCTGTCAAGGAACCCCTAACCCCTGACAGTTCCAAGCTATAAGACTCATGGCGAACCGATGGCTGCTTGGTGGCAACCATCGGCGGTACTCAGATTATCCAAGTCAGGGGTAGTGTTGTTGAGATCATCATCAAACAGATTCTGCATGGGCACTGCATGTTCCCAGATAACAGCCGAGAGGGGTGATAAACTTACATGAGAGACAGGGTTAGCCGTAGTCGCAGGCACCACCGGCGGTGATTCTACATGATAGCACGTGGTTTGGATTACAGATGAGGGTTCTGGGCTTGCAGTACTCACGGGAAGCACAGATTGCAGATTAGGTGGATGACTAGGATTAGTGAATGCCTTTGCTGACGTGTAGGAAGACTCATCATGTAAGGAAGTATGTGGGGAAGGTTTGTGGGGTCCATGAGATGAGAGGATTCAAACCGGTTGACTCAGAAACACTGCACTTCATAGAATTCGCTGAGATAATATGTATACCATTGACAACCTCTGATTCTCGCAAAACAGCGCCTGATTTAATGTCCATCTCGTTAATTCTCCTATTTTTGGCAACTTGCGGTGCTTCCACATGGTAGCACGTGGTCTGGATCAAAGGCGAGGATTTGGGCTAGCGGCACTCACGGGAAACGTAGTTTGCAGGATCGTTGGATGATTAGGATTAATGAGTGTCTCTGCTGATTTGTAGGGAATATCAGAATGGAAGGAAGGATGTGGGGAAGATTTGTGGGGTACATGAGGTGAGAGGGATTCACAACAGTTGACTCTGAAAACCTGCACTCCATAGAAGACGCTGAAATAATATTTTTACCAATGACAGCCTCTGATTCTCCCAAAACAGCGCCTGATTTTACGTCCAGCTCATAACTGCTCCTATTTTTGGCAACTTGCGTAATAATAGGCAGCGAGGAGGATTCTGGACCGTTGGAGAAGAAGAAGCAAGTAACTTCCGTGATCCGAGGCTCTGAATGATTAAACACCATTATTGGATCATCACGGTTGGCAGGGGTATTAATTGAGATAGGAGGACGTGGGGCGAGACAGCGGATTTATCGCCAAGGATTTGCTTGTTTCATTACTAGTGAAAGCACCAAATGACAGTGGGTTGGAGGTTTGCTCAGTTGCCGGCGGCGGCGGCTTGTCCCGGAGAAGCATCGACTCATCCCAATTCTGATCATAAACCACCAGTGCCTCCTCAATTGTCTTAACATGCGGTATGCCCAGACCATTGCCATAACGCACCATGGTCTCCTCTTCATCAGCACCTTCTAAGAGGAACTTACAGTTTCTAGCTTCATGTCCAAGACGTCCGCAATCATAGCAGTAATTCAGTAGACGTTCATACCTGATTGTTACCCAGATCGGCTTCCTTTGAGGACAGGGGACCCAAAAACCAGTGAGAAGGGGTTCCCGGATGTTGACTTGAACTCTGGTTCTGATGAACGTTCGAGATAATTTATTTTGTAGCCGTGGGGATTCATACATCACCAGACTTCCCATCGTGTGTTTCCCAAGATAATAGCGTTCTCACAGTCAAAGGCAACGTGTGGAAGGCCATGGAATTGGATCCAGAAAGGGCACCAATCAAAATCCACTTCGCTCAGAATCATGTAATCGTCCCAATGTTGGAGGTTCAGTAAAGTACCTAGAATTGTTGATAGGATTTGCAGATTCAGAAGTTAGGAGAGGAGTAAAGGACAATCTAGAGTTAGGATCTAACCCTAGCCAACACAATTCTCTGGAAATACTTCTTCATTCATAACTTCATAAGACTTAATACAAACATATATATAAGGAGTTGCTTCTTGCTTTACATAACTACTTAGATAACTTCCTATCTGAGATAACCTATAACCGCCTATCTGAGAGGGCATATAATAACTTCTACTAGCATAACATTTATCCTACCTTATCCTATTTCCTTAACTTCTTGCCTAGAGTAAACTAACGGGGTGTAGGGTAGTTGTTACGATTATTCCTATCAATACCCTCCGCTAGAAGAAGCGGCCTTGTCCTCAAGGTGAAAGAGGAAGCGATCCGCGATATAGTCATAAGATTCCCAACTAGCCTCCTCCCGAGGTCGGTCACGCCATTGTATGAGAAGTTCCACGGTGTGAAGATTATCGGCGGTAGTAACACGGGTAGACAAAACCTTTTAAGTTTGTAGATTGAATTCCCAATTTTCCGTGGTTTGGTAGTGGTTGAACCGAAGCTTGTGTATCACATCCATGAGCTAGCTTGAGTAGGGAGACATGAAAAATTGGATGAACTCGAGATCCAGGAGGAAGGAGAAGCTCATAAGCTACGGCTCAATGCGCGGATGATGGAATAAGGTCCAAAATAACGTGCGAGATAACTTTGTAAACCGGCGGCCGAGAGATGGAGTGTTGACGATCAGGTGAATCTTAAGAAAGACCAAATCTCAGGTGAAATTCCACTTGGCGTCTATGGGAATCCGCTTGAACCTTCATATGTGCTTGAGCATCTGCGATTGATCTTAATTAATTCCAAAACGACATCCCGTTCATTGAAAAATGATTCTAATTGCAATAGGAGTAGTTCCACTGTACAAATGGCATTAAGATGGGTGGTGCTTTGCCATAGACAATCTTAAAGGGAGTGTATCCTGTAGATGTGTGGAACCAGTGTTGTAAGAGAACTCAACCCAAATTAAATAACGATACCAACTCTTTTGGTGATCTTGACAAAAGCGTGAAGGTAAGTTTCTAAGCATCGGTTGACTACCTCGGTTTGTCCATCGGTTTGTGGATGGTAAGATGTACTCATCTTGAGTTTTGTTCTGAAAGTTTGAACATCTCTTGCGAGAATGAACTAAGAAAAATAGGATCGCGGTCGAAATGATTGATTTAGGAAACCCATGAAGTCGAACTACCTCTTTGCGAAAAGGCGCGGCGGTTTGGCGATAAAAGGTTTAGTCAAACCAAGGAAGTGGACATACTTGCTGAATCGGTCAACGATGACCAAAATGACGTCAAAACCATTAGATTTAGGTAGACCCGTGATAAAATCAATGAAATATCTTCCCAAATGTGTTGGGGAATTGGTAGGGGTTGTAATAATCTGCGGGAGATTGTGATATATATTTGCTGCGTTGACACTCCATACATTGCTGAATAGAATCTGCCACCTCTTCTTTCATATTATGCCAAAAATAGTGTTCTGCAACCGCTTCAAAGTCTTGTTAACACCACCATGACCTCCAATAAGGGAAGAGTGTGCCTCGAAATTAATAATGCTTGTAAGGTAAGATTTGGCCGGCAAGACTAATGCGGATTTATAATAGAGTTTACAGAGACGACGACATAATGAGGGACTGAATGGGGATCTGTTGGAGGGCTTGCAAGATGTGATTTGTAAAAGGATCTTGCTTGTAATAGGGTAGCAAATCAGAAAAATCCGAAGCATGTGGTATTGCCAAATGGAAGAACTCCACTGAATGAGGGTGCGAGATAATGCATCGGCTCCTTGGTTATTGACACCAGGCTTGTAATGAATATGAAAATCAAATGGAAGGAGCTTCAATAGAAGACGTTGTTGTGAAGGTGTAGTGATACGCTGTTGCAATAGGTATTTCAAACTAAAATGATCGGTTTGTACCCAAAAATGGCGTCCTGAAGATAATGCCTCCATTTCGTAATGCCATCACCAAGGCGTAAAGTTCTCGATCATATCGGATGTTTTACGGTGATATGCTAATAGACCCTTGCTATAATACGCAATGGGATGGCCCTCTTGTTGTAAAATGGCACCAATACCCGTTGAAGAAGCATCGCTCTACAATAAATGGGCTATTGAAATGCAGTAAGCGCAAAGCAGGGAACCTTCGTAGAAGGCTGCTGAGGTCTTCAAAGGCGCCAATGAATTGTTGTCCCAATGAAAGGCATCCCTTTTAGTCATATCCACTAGTGGTTTTGCTATTTGCCCATAATCTTGCACGAACCTCCTATAATACTTGTAAGACCCAAAAATCCTCGAAGTTCAGGTAATGTTTTTAGGTAAAGGCCAATTATTAATGGCGATCACCTTGTCGGATCGGATCGAGCGGCAACACCTTTAGAAGAAATAATGTGGCCTAAGAAAGAAATGTCGGTTGCAAGAAGTCACATTTCTTAGGGTTGGCATAGAAATCATTGTCTTTGCAAGAGGTTGAAGATGGTATGCAAGTGCTCCATGTGTGCTCAAAGCTTTCACTATACACGAGTATATCATCAAAAAACACCAAGATGAACTTTCGCAAGTATGGTGAAACAAATCATTCATGGCTGCTTGAAAAGTTGCAAGCGCATTGGTTAAACCAAAGGGCGTGACGATAAATTCGTAATGGCTTTGAATGAGTACGGAATGCGTTTTGGTACATACGAAGGAAGAACTACGATCGATGATAACGAGCGGAGTCGATTTTGAGAAAACTTGGCGCCATGTAGTTCATCAATCAACTCATCAATGGTGGGGATTGGGTACTTATCAGGGATTGTAAGTTTGTTGAGTTCTCTGTAATCCACACAGAATCTCCAAGTAGAGTCTTTCTTTGCAACCAGAAGAACAGGACTAGCAAAAGGACTAACACTAGGCTGTATGAAGCCTTTTTGCAATAAGTCAGCCACTTGTCTTTCAATTTCATCTTTCTGGGCAAAAGAATACATGCTAAGGACGAATATTCGGTGGAATGGCAGTGGGTAGGATAGGGATGGCATGACTATGTTGTCTGAATGGGGGTAGTGTTTGGGGTTCATTGAACACAGATGAGTAAGTGTGCAACAAGTCTTCTAAGGTATCAAATTGTTGAACCATTTGGTCACAGATATAACTGCGTAGAGAAGCTGAGGTCACTTGGTGTGGAATACCTTGGAACTTGTAACGTTTTCCTTTGTACCAGAAAATCATGAATAATTTGTTCCAGTTAGCCTCCACTGTGTTTAGAGATGCCAACCATTTGACACCTAGCACCATATCAGCGTTCCCCAAATTGAAAGGAAATAAGTCTTCTTGGATGGTGACATCCTGGATTTTGACTTCTAATTGTTTACATGAGAATCTGAAGGACCCTCTGATTATCACCAACTTGAACACCAAAGGAAGGAAGAGAATGAAGTTGTAGTTGAAGGTCCTTCACAGTATTGTTGGAGATGAAATTGTGGGTCGAACCACAATCAATCAGAATGAGAATGGTTTTGCCGTTTATAGTCCCACGTACCTTTAAGGTTAATTGCGAGAATTGCGTGTAATGATGTTTCGGCAAAATATTCTCCGGGTTGTGATTCCTCTTCTTCAATGCTCGTCGGCTCTTCTGATCATCGGACATGTCCATTATGCGCAATGCAGACGTGGCGCACCGATGCCCAGGTGTGAATTTGTCACCACAGCGAAAGCATAGCCCCTTGTCACGTCTATGTTGCTTCTCGGTTTCCGAAAGTCGAGGCTGATATGTGTATGGCCAGCGAAGTTGCCGAGTTGGTCGATGGTTCTTTGCCTTGTGATTTGAATTTTGGAAATTAAAATTCCTTTGAGGGCGATGATGTAGCAACAGGTTGGATATTGAGATCCAGTGGAAGTCGCACCGCTTGAAAGCATTAATTGGGTATTTGAATTAGTGCTCTGGTTTCCTTGCCTATAGAACATGTGCGTCGTGGCTTGATTTAGGAACTAGAATTTCGAATTGATTGCGCGTGGCATAACGGAAATCTCGATTATTAATTTCGGTGCCACGTGTATAATTGAAGCGCCGGTGGAACGTTGAACACCACGAGATTGCGTTTTCGCTTCAAACTCAGTCAAGGCTCACAGCTTTATAGGCCGTGCGTGGCTTGTGTATCTTCACGTCGCTTGTAATTCATCTTTCGGGCCATTGATGAATACTCCCAGAGAGCAATGCTCGGAGCCACCCTTGGACTTGTGCTTGTCTTCTTACAAATTCTTGCTTGTATTCGGTAACGGAATTCAATTTTTAATACCACACAGATAGGCATCCGGATTTTGAAACTCAGCAGGGCCAAATTGCTCTTGAAAAACCTGAACCAGTTCATCCCAATATCGAATGGTTCTTCCAGATGAAACCCATGTAAATGTATCCAGTGCGTCTCCTTCAAGATTTATCGCGGTTATATCAACCTTCAAGTCTTGGGTGTGCAGTAATAACGAAAGTATTTTCAGCCCTTAGAATCCATCCTAGGATCTCCTCTATCATATTTTGGAAACTCTATTTTTGAATATGGTCGTTTTGAGGAAATTGGTGACCCCAGTTCGTCTTCCTCCTCATTCTCATGGTAAGTATCTACATTATTCAGACTTGATTCTCTTTGTTATGCGATAGGAGTCTTCGCTTCCTTAGGTTGTTGATCTCGGCATTCATTTGACTCGATTGCGTCATAATAGGCGATAATTGTGGATTTTCGGTTTCAAGTGGAATTTGGGAATGGGGTTGCGGCGAATTGTTGTTGTTCTATCTTGAGCATTGGAAGTGGGTGGATTTTCTTGGTTTTGGGGGAGGTTGTTGTGAAGAAGCTGTCCTCGTATGAGAATTCCTAGTATTAACCATGATATCGACGGGTCCTAAGACTTTCTGCTCACGATACCAAGTTGATAGGATTTGCGGATTCGAAGTTAGGAGAGGAGTAAAGGACAATCTAGAGTTAGGATCTAACCCTAGCCAACACAATTCTCTGGAAATACTTCTTCATTCATAACTTCATAAGACTTAATACAAACATATATAGGAGTTGCTTCTTGCTTTACATAAGCTATGAGGTAACTTCCTATACGAGATAACCTATAAGCACTATACAGATGGCATATAATAACTTCTACTAGCCGATAACATTTATCCTACCTTATCCTATTTCCTTAACTTCTTGCCTAGAGTAAACTAACAGGGGTGTAGGGTAGTTGTTCTGATTATTCCTATCGAGAGGAGCGGTCTTGTTTAAGACAACATTGGATACTAAATACAGGTACTAAATATCATTGATTTTGTTTTTGTTTTATTCATGGAATGGAAGCTAAGCATGCTGGCCTAATTAATGAATATCCAAATACAAAATTAATAGATAGATTAATATACTTTTAAGCTCATTTCTTTGATGGTTCCTCCATGTCTTGTTCGAACATTATAATATATAGGATTAATATATTGAATTGGAAACGTGTTTGGATTTTCCACTGCCATTTATTTATTTATATTTGTTATTGCTGATCAATCGTTAGCTTAAAGTATCGTGAAAAGTGTAAAGCCCTCAAATGTTGTATTTTTTCCCTGTTAGTTTTTTTCTTTGTAGAAATTAATAAATTATCTCTATGTTCAAAACTTCAAATCCTTTTGCGTCAAGACAAACTCTAATATTGCTGGATGAAAATCAATTTATTCAATAATTGTGGTTTGAATTGACTTAAGTGTTAATGTCATTCCACAATGTGTTAGTGAGGACAAATTAAGAAAAATTATTCCACAAAAAGGACGATACTTTTATTGGTTTTTCCTTGTATTCTATTAATTAAAAGGTACTAATGAACGACCAGGTCAGAGTCAATGGTTTCTGCATATTATATTTACTGCAACGAACCACACATTATAATATTCATAATTAAATACATACAGGTAAGTTCGTGGTAGAATATACTCTTCCTTACTTCATTGACTACTTAATACCTTTCTCGTTTCCAGTAAAGAAAATTTGAAAATTCTGAGTCAATTGTGTGGTCAATTTTACGAGATGCTTTGCTTATTTTGCGAAGCTTTGGTTTGAATAATTGACTCTTCACATGCATTTAATTAATATTTCCACCTACTTAATTTAATTAATCCGCTACATACAAAGTTGTAATGATCAGCTAGATTAATTACCGTTAATACTTAGAAAAGAGACATAAAAAGAGGTCATTGTTAGATCAATCCTATATATATATAATTGATCATAAACCTTTAATATGGATAATCACGTCTGGTATAGATGATTATTTTAATCTGTGGAATAATATTGCAAGTGACATATATTTTTACAAGGCAAGATGAGGATCAGGATGACATGTGGATTGTGACAATTGTGAAAATGAATGGACTCCAACAATTCCTTAATATTATCTCGGTTCTAAATATAGAATAAAATTTGTAGTGTAATTTGCACTACAAACTTTATCTTATATTTAAATTGGAGAAATAAAAAGTATAACATTAAGGAAACTAATATATGGTTATTTGTTTTTAAAAATTAGTTAAGTTATTTGTCACGAGTAACTTAATTAAAAAGCAGTTAAGTTGGGTATTTTTATTGAATGCGTGTTGGTTTTCTTAAAATACTCATTTTTATCATATACACTGTAAGTATTCCTTGATATGAGCTCAATTTACTATATGTAATCAATAGAAATACTTCAAAAATTATAAATTTAAAAGACCCAATGTATTGAGGTATATATTTCACGACCTAAATAGCAGAATTATTATTGTCTAGCTAGCTTCTATATTATATATATATATATATATATATATATATATATATATATATATATATATATATATGATATAGACATATGTATTATTATTTGATATCTATATATAACGTAATGCGTACACTCACATGAATTGATGAAGTAAGGAAGAAATCAGTCTCAAAGAACATATCGTGTTACCATATGAATATATAAATATAGAGAGAGATAGCCAAAATGACTTTTCAACCAAAGGCCCAAATAATGAAACCCAAACAAATTGTTGCTATCATGAGACACTCAGATTAACCCAAGTGTCGTGTTCTCGCCGTTTCTCTATCGATCACCATCCCCAAAGCGGACCAAAGCTATCCCTATGTGTGTGTGTCTATATATATATATATATAATTAAAGGTTAGCAGAATTACTACTACTTTTTGGCGCAATTTGAAAATTTGGGAAATTTTTTGGCGCTAGAATTTTTTTTTTTTTTTTGCGACCTAAAAGTATATCGAGTCGCCAACGGTATTTTGGCGACCTAAAGTATTTGGTCGCCAAAATAAGTATTTTTGTTTCCTGACTCCTTTATTAATATCATCTCACATTTTCATTAGTTAATCGTCCCCCTCTCTCTCTCTCGCACGCATCATCACCATCGCTCTCCTCTTGCGCTTGACTTCTTCTCATCCCTTGTTTAATTTCATTTATCCCTTCTTTCCTCTACACATCATCCCTCATTTAATTTCATTTATCCCTTTCTCTTCTCATTTGATCTGCACACTCGCCTTCCCTTCTCTCTCTTGCACCCACATCTTCTCTTCGATCTATTCCTACTCCTTCAACACTCTTCGATCTTGCTGGCCGAGGAGACAACGGCGAGAGATGGCGGCACCGGAGTTTGAAAGGATGATGATCTCATGCTTCACTATTGGTGCCATTTTAATTTCGTCCGATCTGTTCTTCCCTTCCCTTAATTTTTTTTTTTTCTGATTCCTCACTTCCATAATATTTTATTCTCCATCGCTCTCTAAATATTAACAAAAGCTTACTCAAACTAATCAAGAATTCATTTTGTCGATTTCAAACTCTACCAAAACATAAATCCTTCTTTTGATTCATAACCTTGTTTTTTGAGACATGTGTTCTATCTTTAAACGTTAGGCATGTGAAATATTCATTTGGATTGTTAGTAATAATGTAGTGTTGGTGTTGATGTATGTATGTATGTATTTGTGTGTCATTGGAGTGAAGAAACCAATGGATCAGAAGATGAAATTGATTTTTAGCTAAAATAATACATAAGACAACCTAAATTAATTTTAGGATGTCTTAAATCATACATAAGACAACCTAAATTAATTTTAGGACGTCTAAAATCATATATAAGACAACCTAAATTAATTTTGGAGGTTACGAAATCATACATAAGACAACCTAAATTAATTTTGGGTCGTCTTATATCATACATAAGACAACCTAAATTAATTTTAGGATGTCTTAAATCATACATAAGACAACCTAAATTAATTTTAGGACGTCTAAAATCATACATAGGTAAAATCATACATAAGACAACCTAAATTAATTTTAGGTCGTCTTATATCATACATAAGACAACCTAAATTAATTTTAGGACGTCTAAAATCATACATAGGTACGAAATCTTACATAAGACAACCTAAATTAATTTTAGGTCGTCTTATATCATACATAAGACAACCTAAATTAATTTTAGGATGTCTTAAATCATACATAAGACAACCTAAATTAATTTTAGGGCGTCTTAAATGAGCGTCCGAATATAATTCAGGACGCCTTAGATAAGACGTCCCGAATACAATTCGGGACGCCAAAAGTGAAAAAAGCGACTTCCCCCTTGAGACGTCCCTCAAAAAGGACGTTAATTGGGTCTTATTTAGGTCTTTTTGTGTTTTTGTAGTAGTGTTATAAATTTAAAAGACCCAATGTATTGAGGTATATATTTACGACCGAAATAGCGAATTATTATTGTCTAGCTAGCTTCTATATTCTATATTTATGATATAGACATATGTATTATTATTTGATATCTATATATAACGTAATACGTACACTCCATGAATTGATGAAGTAAGGAAGAAATCAGTCTCAAAGAACATATCGTGTTACCATATGAATATATAAATATATAGACAGAGATGGCCAAAATGACTTTTCAACTAAAGGCCCAAATAATGAAACCCAAACAAATTGTTGCTATCATGAGACACTCCGATTAACTCAAGTGCCGTGTTCTCGCCGTTTCTCTATCGATCACCATCCCCAAACTGGACCAAAGCTATCCTCTATATGTGTGTGTGTTTCCTATATATATATATATATATATATATATATATATATATATATATATATATATATATATATATATATATATATAATTAATGGTTAAACGAGAATTATAAATTTAAAGACCCAATGTATTGAGGTATATATTTACGACCGAAATAGAAGAATTATTATTGTCTAGCTAGCTTCTATATTCTATATTTATGATATAGACATATGTATTATTATTTGATATCTATATATAACGTAATGTGTACACTCACATGAATTGATGAAGTAAGGAAGAAATCAGTCTCAAAGAACATATCGTGTTACCATATGAATATATAAATATATAGAGAGAGAGGAACAAAATGACTTTTCAACCAAAGGCCCAAATAATGAAACCCAAACAAATTGTTGCTATCATGAGACACTCCGATTAACTCAAGTGCCGTGTTCTCGCCGTTTCTCTATCGATCACCATCCCCAAACTGGACCAAAGCTATCCTCTATATGTGTGTGTTTCCTTTAATTATATATATATATATAATTAAAGGTTAGCATAATTATAAATTTAAAAGACCCAATGTATTGAGGTATATATTTACAACCGAAATAGCAGAATTATTATTAATCTAGCTAGCTTCTATATTCTATATTTATGATATAGGCATATGTATTATTATTTGATATCTATATATAACGTAATGCGTACACTCACATGAATTGATGAAGTAAGGAAGAAATCAGTCTCAAAGAACATATCGTGTTACCATATGAATATATAAATATATAGAGAGAGAGGACCAAAATGACTTTTCAACCAAAGGCCCAAATAATGAAACCCAAACAAATTGTTGCTATCATGAGACACTCCGATTAACCCAAGTGCCGTGTTCTCGCCGTTTCTCTATCGATCACCATCCCCAAACTGGACCAAAGCTATCCTCTATATGTGTGTGTGTTTCCTATATATATATATATATATATATATAATTAATGGTTAGCAGAATTATAAATTTAAAAGACCCAATGTATTGAGGTATTTATTTACGATCCGAAATAGCAGAATTATTATTGTCTAGCTAGCTTCTATATTCTATATTTATGATATAGGCATATGTGTTATTATTTGATATCTATATATAACGTAATGCGTACACTCACATGAATTGATGAAGTAAGGAAGAAATCAGTCTCAAAAGAACATATCGTGTTACCATATGAATATATAGATATCAAAAAAATATATATAGAGAGAGATGGCCGAAATGAATTTTCAACCAAAGGCCCAAATAATGAAACCCAAACAAATTGTTGCTATCATGAGACATCCGATTAACCCAAGTGCCGTGTTCTCGCTGTTTCTCTATCTCTATTGATCACCATCCCGAAATTGGACCAAAGCTATCCCCTATATGTGTGTGCATGGGGGCGGTGATGTGTACATATATGGGCGATGACTTGTAGAGGAAAGGTCATTGAAAGACACTAAAATTGAGGGGAAGGAAAGTAGAGAGCACGTGATGGGTCCCTTGAGTTGGTATGTTTCAATCAAAATCAGAGTTCACACACACACTATATATATATATATATATACGTATATAATTATACAGAGAGACAGAGAGAGTTGTTAACACTTGGATCAAACTATAATAGGCTTTTGATGGGGAAAAGCACCAAAAATTTTTTACCTAATTAAATCATATTGGAAATATTTTACCAAAGTAATGCAATTGGTGACGCAATGATAGAGTCACGCCACTAGTGACGTAAAAAGGTTCACGCCACTTTGACATAAAATGTGTCGGTTTATATCGATGGCGTGAAGAAAGTTTACGCCACTAGTGGCGTGAACAAAATTCACGTCACTAGGTGGCGTGAATAAAATTCACGCCACTAAGTGAGTGTGAATAAAGGGAATCGAGACCTACTCAATTAGTGGGTCTAATTCCATCTGTATAAAAAGATCACGATCCCAAAATTAATACTGTAGTTATACAAATATTTGGTGTATAACAAATATATAGATCCCCCGTATTGGGATCATTGTTATAACTTGAAATTGTCTGCGTAATCTTTTAAAATGCGTTTTTAATGAGTTATTTCACTCCATGCATTCTTTCTTTTTGACTTCAAATTAAATGAAGTAGATTTTTAAATTATTCCACTTTTTTTATCATTTATTATTATTATTATATATTATTATTAATATATGAAAACAAACCCACTAATTGAGTGGGTCTATTTCCTTTATTCACGCCACTAAATGGCGTGAATTTTATTCACGCCACCTAGTGGCGTGAACTTTCACGCCTGTAACACCCAATTTCTATGATTCACGATAACATAAAATTCCAAATATTTTTATAAATAAGTACTGAAATTCGAGATAAACAACTTTGGGAAGTATTACCATTGCACTTGTATGGGACAAGTGCAAGACTAACTTATTACAATACGTAAATCCAAACTTAAACAAAAATGTATTTTATTCGAACAAATAAAATAAAATAGAATTAGTGAAAGTGCTTCCTCACTTTTCATTGCTAACCCCAACCCTTGGCACTGTTTCACCGAAATTCTGCTCCCCGAAGGATCATCACAACCCATGAACAAAAACATCGGCAATTCTTTGGTAATCCTAAATAAACACAATCTAAATGTCACAAATATTTTATTTAAAGCAAACATACATAATCATGTGGTAATTGCATCAAACGTTATTCATGATCTCTTTTAAATTTATTTAGACCCGGGAAGCCACGACTCTATTTAGTGGGAAGAGAACCATGGTAGACCAGGAAACCTCGCCGGTCTACCCCTGTGACCAGGAAACCTTACCGATCACAATCAATCAAATTGGCCATAAAGTTTTTCTTCCTAGTATTTCACACCTCTTTCCAAAGTCATGCTACTGTCCCTGGAAACCTGCCAGACACCACCTTGGGAAGAACGAATATCATCTGTTCACATCAATTAATATATTGAGGCATAAAGCCCGATTGTGTTCATCACTTTGGGAGGTACCATCCCAAAGTTATCCTCCCATTATTAAATTATTTAAAAATATACTCATAATAAATTTCCTAAATTATTTCTATCATTTAATCATTCATTTTTATATACTTTTCTATTATTTAATTAAATATAGTATACAAGGATATTTTGATATAAAATCTATTCGTGTCCTATTTTTTTATTGTGAGAAGATATTATATGAAGAAAGAATAAAAATATCAAATAATAAAATATCAGGTACAACTAGCCTAACATAGTATTCCCTCTGGTTCTTATTATAAGGCACCAACTACTATTTTTTCGCGGACCAAGGAATGGAGGTTAAGTCATTAATTAGGTCTAAAGGTAATAAATGTTTCCAACTTTACCCCTACTTTAATGATGTAGGTTTAAATAAGTTAGTTAAAAATGAGGGCATAATGGAAAAATAGTAATAAATGAGTTAGTTAAGTAAGTTGGTGCCTTATAATAAGAACGAAAAATGTTGGTGGTTGGTGCGCTTATAATAGGCGATGAGAGGTATATCATATTATCTATATTTGATAACACCCGAAAGAAACACGATGACATAGTATAATATAGTATATTATTTTATCCATAATATATAATAATTGATAATGTCCAGACGCACAAGACTAAACCCAGAGCAATGTACAGGAATCTCATGACTTGCAAAAAAGCTAGCACGCAAGACGGGAAGAAGAATTGTGTATTCATTCAATCACCAAAAGGCTAAAATCGAAGCACAGGGAACACACATAAGTAAGCATCATATATTCATTTGCAAAAGAGACTTTCAAAAGTTCATCACGCAATTCGAGAAAGGTCAAAAAGGTCAAACAAAAGAAAAGAACGGCGTGGGACCCGCAGCAACATGAAAAAAAAGGAAAAGGAAAACCTTAAGATATATCTATTAGAAGCAGCACGATGCACAGACATGCATATACTCGGACCACGCACACAGGAATAGCAAAACGAGACGTAGAGAAAAGAATCAGCACGAGACGCAAGGTTGTTCTAGGGATTAGAATTACCTATCAAGATTCATATAACGGAGAAGAAGAGTGTCAAACATTTTCTAGGTTTAGGCGGCTAGACCTAAGTTTATAATTAAAATCTAGGGTTTTAGTATGGAAATTTGAGCTCTTTAATTATTTCAATTAATAAATTAACAATACAAACATTATTAATTTCTAGATTTTAGTATTATTATTATTATTTTATCTATTATTATTATTATTATTATTAATCTGGGGTATTACAACGCCACTTGAGTGGCGTGAACCTTTTTAAGCATTAGTTTGGTAAAATGTTTGGAATGTGCTTTAATTAGGTAAATTTTATAAAATAAAATAAAATTTTTGGTGTTTTTCCACTTTTGATGGAGTCTTTGGAGTCAACTAGCACCCCCTTCCCCTCACGGAACTAGTTTCCCTGCCGACAGGCGAGAGAAAGCTAATCCATCTGGACCGTCCAGACGGTCCAGATTTTTTTAAATTATTTTTCGTTTTATTTTTTTCTACTATGAAAAAATCATTTTTAAAAAATATTAGTTTAGAGATTATCTTTATTTTAGATTTTCTACCCATTAAAATTATGTTAGATAAAAAATAAAAAGTAAAAAAATCGGATCGAACTGTCAGGATCAAATCTAGACGGTCAAGTCTGGACAACTTCTCCTACTTATCCTACGGACAAGCACCGAAATAGGTTCCTTCCCCTCAGCAGTTTCTTTTGACTTGTCCCATTACCTCTCTCAAAAACCCACCTCTCTTAACGTACCCTTCTTTAATTATTATTTCTCTCTTTTTCTCTAACCTTTTCATTTACACTCTCCAGTCACATCACTATATTGTTTTCACTCATTCTAGATACAACTTTAATTAATTTAATCAAGAACTACTTACCTCCCTTAAATATAACATAAAGTTTGAAGTGTAATTTGTACTATAAAATTTATCTTATATTTAAGACTAGAATGAGTATATATATACGAAACGCGTTTCCTGACATATCTTTTAGATATGTAGCTTTAGATGATTCAGATTTATTTTTTTTTTTACTTTTTATTTTAAAAAAATTTATTTTAATAGATAAAAAATCTAAAATAAAGGGGTTCACATTAGATGATTTTCTCTTATGTGCTTCTTCGGTACTTTTCTCTCTAATTAGAGGGATTAGACATTTTTTTTTATATATTCTATTTATTTAGATTAGATTATATGTTGGATCCTGATTTTTTTTTGGCACCCAATATCTCAAATTAATTAATTTCCAGTTCTGCATTCAAAAATATTTTCCTCTAACCCCAATATCCTGGAAATTAATTAATTTGAGATACGGGTACAAAAAAATTTCAAGATGCAGCATATAATCTAATCTAAATAAATAGAATATATAAAAATTAAAAAAATTAAAAATGTCTAATCCTCTAATTGAGAGAAAATCACCTAAGAAGCTTATAAGCAAAGCACCTAATATAAATTCGTGTGTACTGTGGGTTCCCCTCTCTCTCATAGAAAAATTCAAAATTTCTACTAACAAATTTTTTTTTTTAAAAAAGCGCTGAAAGGGACTAACAGCATAATCAAAAGATTCCCAACCAAAAAAATAATAATAATACAAATATTCGGAGAAGTTCATATACCTAAACTGCTAAACATGGGGAAAGCCAAAGTAGCGACTTTTACAAAAATTATACTAATCGGAGCACTTTTGAAAATTTTTCCCAAAATAAGGCAGTCAAAGGCGTCAGTTGACTGACGCCTCTGACGGCGTCAGAAAACTGACGCCTCTGACAGAGGCGTCAGAAAACTGACGCCTGAGGCGTCAGTTTTCTGACGCCTCTGGCCCCACCCCCACCCCCCCCCCCCCTTCCTCCCCACACACAAAACACACACACACGTCCCCATCCCCAGCCCCCACCCCCAACCCCCAACGTGGCCCCCACCCCCAACACCAACACGTGGCCTCCACCCCCAACCAAAACCCAACATGTCTCCCACCCTGTGGCCCCACCCCCTCCCCCATATACTTAACACACACTTCCCCCAAACAATAATTTAATAATTATATTTAAATTTATAAATAATATTTAAAATTATAAATAATAATTCTAATTAATTATAAATTATAAAAAGAGTAAATAATAATTTCAATTAATAATTAGTGAATTAATAAAAATATTTTGTGAAATATGTTCTATATTATTATTTAGAGTAAATATCGTTTTTGGTCGCGATAAAAATACGGGCCCATTTTAGTCTCAAACAAACAAAGTGATCCTTATTTATCCTTTTTATGAGACAAAAATGACAATAAATACCCTTTCTGGTCCCCGACAAAAACATGGACCCCATTTTGGTCCCTGAAAAAAAAAAGTCATTTTTAAATTTGCCAAAATGTTATTGATTAGATAAAATATAATTTTCGTAATAGGTAAATATCTATATAAATAATTTTTAAATACAATCGATCAATTCTATTGTAGAATGTATCCCGTCTTTATTATAAGCTCCCAGTAATAACTTTTCACAATTTAACGAAGTTAGTTCAAATTAATTGTTTCTTATAAAATATTAAAATTAACCTTAACATAAGCCATTATTAATTAGAAGAGTTTTATTATTATTATTTTGCTAGAAGTTTGATCAATTAGTTAGTGCCATTACTACAAAAAAAAAAAGTTTTTGTTTTTCTAAAAGGCGTCATTTTTTTTTTTAAAAAAGTAAAAAATAAAGAAAGTAATATTTTTATAATTATATGTGAGAAAAGTTGACTTTTAATGTTTAAATTTAGGGTTAAGGTGCAAAAGTAGACATATACTTTTGTCAAAAGAGCCAAGAGCAAATATTTTTTTAGGTGCTAAAGTAACTACGACGTTACAAAAAGTTGAGCAAAATTAGCATTGGCCGTTGGGGGGTGGATGTTGGCCAAGTGAAGTGGGACGGTTTGACCAAAAATGGTGACGTGGGCCGATTTGGTGTGTGTTGCGCACAAGTGGTAGGCGATTAATGGATGACTTGGAAAATAATTAATTATTTTATCTAAATTGATTAATTACTAAAATCTAACCTAACACACATGGCAAATCATGAAATCCAAATTGAAAAAAACCCTAAATCCATTAAAACCCAAAAACTAAAGAAATAAAAAATCAAAATCCCTAACAATTAATCTTCATCTTCGACACCACCACCCTCCAACCCAGAACCTTCAACATCTTCATCTTCATCTTTATGGACTAAAAATGACATTTTGGAAATTTGTGAGGGTTCAAATGTCCACCAATCGACCCTTATTCGTCATTTTTATGGATTAAAAATGACCTCTCTTTTTCGAGAACCAAAATGGGAATTAGTGTTTTTATCAAGGATCGATAGAGTATTTACTCTAAATAATAATATACAACATATTTCACAAAATATTTTATTAATTCACTAATTATTAATTAAAATTATTATTTACTCTTTTTTATAATTTATAATTAATTAGAATTATTAATTAGAATTTTAAATATTATTTATAAATTTAAATAAGGGGAATGTGTGTGTTGGATAAGTGGGGGGAGGGGTGGGGGCCACGTGTGTGTGGGGGTGGGGGTGGGGGCCACGTGTGTGTGTGTGGGGTGGGGGTGGGGACGTGTGTGTTGGGGAAATTGGGGGTTGGGTTGGGGCTGTTGAAAAGAAAAAAAAAAAGTGGGGAGGGGTGAGGCGTCAGAAAATTGACGCCTCTGTCAGTATGAGGCGTCAGTTTTCTGACGCCTCTTTTGACTGCCTTAGTGTGAAATTTTTTCGAAAATGCTCCGATTAGATATAATTTTTGTTAAAAGTTCTTTCTTTGGTCTTCCCTACACTCACACACAAACAATATATAAGGCCTACCTTCCTCCTCTGCCTCTATCCATTTCACATACACATTATTCTCAACGCACACAACCATGTCGATTTTCTCTTCTCTTATTCTTCTTCTTCCTCTTCCTCTTCTGTTACTCACATCCTTCATAACCCCATCGTCTTCGGCCTCTGACGCGGCTTTCATCTATGGCCGTTGTTCTCAGGCTAAGTTCACGCCAGGCTGCGCCTACGAGTCCGGCGTCAACTCTCTCCTCAACTCCATCGTCACCGCCGCCATGTTCTGCTCCTACAACAACCTCACCGTCATTGCTTCCTCCTCCTCATCATCATCACAGGACATACCTATCTACGGCCTCTTCCAGTGCCGCGGCGACCTTGCCGCCGCCGACTGCTCCCACTGCGTCGCCCAAGCCGTCTCCCAGCTTGTCACCATCTGCACTGACTTCACCGGCGGAGCCTTGCAGCTCGACGGTTGTTTTGTTAGGTATGATGATTCTGAGTTCTTGGGCGGAGAGGACAACACTTTGGTCCTGAAGAAATGTGGGCTGCCGGATGGGTTTAATTCTGATGTGTTGACTATGAGAGATGCTGTGCTGGAGTATTTGGAAACGTCCGATGGGGTGTATAAGATGTTCAGAACGACTGGTTCTGGCAATTTGCAGGGTATGGCGCAGTGCGTGGGGGATTTGAGTGCCATCGAGTGCCAGGATTGTCTCTCGAATGCGATCGGACGGCTCAGAGTAGAGTGTGGGCCCGTCCAGTGGGGACAGATATACTTGGCCAAGTGCTACGTCCGCTATTCCGAAGGTGGATATGACTCGCCTGATGAAAACAGTAAGCGGCTCCGCCACCGTGAATAGTGGTGGTTAATTAGTTTCTGCTATTCAGTTTTTGCTTCGACATTAGTATTATTTTTTAAAAGAGAGAGTGATTATTTGGTTAAAATGGACTTGCTTGAATAATTTATAATTTACGTTTGACGCCACGTGAATGCGTACAGAGTCGGTGTGGAAATGAATATGGTTGGTATTTGGTAGGAGGCATAACTCCTAAATCCTAATCATTCAATATCATTTTTTACATTTTGTTAGAAAAATATTTTGATATGGTCTGATTTTGGACCCATTTAATTGGGTTTACTTGCAAAAATTTATTGCATTCCTTCTATCATATACTTCCTCCGGTTCTAATTATAAAAATTATTTATTAGAATTTAGAGAAATTAAAGAGAGAAGTTAAATTAGTTAATTATAATTATTTTAAAAATACCACTTCTTAAAATTGAAAATTACATCAAGGCAACATTAGCGTGTTACAACATATAGGTATTGTGTGTGTGGCCTAACACTCTAAGTCGGCAAGACACAAACATAAATCCATCGGATAAAATTTATATTCTTCTACTAAGTAAGGTATGGACCCCACACACCTCTTCAACTCCAATTTCAATCCACCAATATAATTATAAAAAAGATATGTTCATGATAATATATAACACTATTCAAAATATCAATTTATAAGGTATTTTCTTTCCAACCAAAACTTTTTTACGTCAATATGAGTAATAATTAAAATTAAACAACCTGAATATCTGTCAATAATGCATATATATACACGATTTGATGATATTACTGTGGGCAAATTTAATTTAGGGAAAAAATTAATCTCTTTGGACGGAGAGCTACAAAAAAATATTTTTAAAGGAATATTAAAATTATTTTATTTAAAAATAAAAAATAAAGTATAATCTCTACTTGATAGAATTATTTTGGAGGAAGTATTAGTATAGATGATATGGGAAAAATATGACAAAAATTGCTCAAAAATATTTTATAAAAAAGTGTATAATTGAGATGTATGTGACATTAATGAGTTGCAAACATTATTTACTTTATAGAATATATAGGTATATTATTAAATTATTATTGTCTTTAATTATTATTGAGAAATTATAAATAGGGGTATTATAGGAAAAACTTGACAAAAGTTAAAACTTACTCTTATAATTAGGATCAAAACCAACTCTAAAACGTGTTCCTATAATTAGGACTAGAAGGAGTATTTTTATTTTTCAAAAAAATCAAGTCAATCATTGTTCATACCCTTCTAAATGAGGGTAACGAAAGAACAACATAATTTTAAAAAGAAAAAAGGGAATGATCTGATTTTCTTGATATGCTCTTATGAATTTTGGCCATGATATGCCTTTCTGTATGAATATTTCAGAATATTTCAACTGTCGAAAGTAGTCATCTGAACAATATTAGTGGAATAAAAAGTAAAACAAAATATATCATATAAAACAAACCAATAACTTTATATGAAAAATCCTGTGGATGAAGATAGACAATCAAAAGATTAAAAAGCATGAATGTTAGGTGATAGTACCATTTCTCCGAATTCATAAAAAATATCATTCTGATCTTATATTTAAGACCAGAGGTAGTAATAATGAATCCTCATCATTTGCAACGTCTTTTCCTGATTATTAAAATTAATTAATTATATTTAATATGTTGGTTTGAAATGTAAATTAATGTGTAGGTAAGCAAAAAAACAAGAACAAGAACTATAAACTTCGGAAACTTAAGAAGAACATCGCAATAACAGTTGGAAGCACAGCAGCAGGAGCTGCAGGAGGAGGGAGTCTACTCACCATAACCATTTCAGTCGTGATCAAGAAGTACAGAAAGAGAAAAGGTATCTTCTTAATGGAAAAACCAATTTGTATTTAATTTATTTTTTAAGTTATCTAAATAATATCATTTGTGGATAATTACCACTCTTGTAATGTTTTCCTCTGCTAATTTATCGGGCTTTTGGTGGCCATTATTTTCTGATTTTAATTTCTTGGTCATCTTGTTTAGTTCTCAATTAAGTTATAGAAAGATGATGTGTGTATTGTGATGGAAAATAAAGGAGAAAGAGAAGACAAGTTTTCCTCTTCACTTTTTGAACATGATCGAAGATATGAATGAACCACTTTACTCACTTTTTTTGTTCAAAATTAATTAAGTTCCTCATTCTTTGCTAGCATTTAATGCAACTTATAGGTTGGCTAATTGGATCTATATATTGGGTGCATACACACACACACATAATATATATATATATATATATATATATATATATATATATATATATTTTTTTTTTTTGCTTGTTGTTGGTAGAGACGTGATTGATTCGAATTCTTCTTATTGAAAAATGAATGAAAATGTTTTTCATTTTTATATTTGATACGAGTCCGTATAGGGCTATGATAACATAAAATAGGCTTTTGACCAATTTGTCCATTATTAAATAACTATTTACCAAAATGCCCATGTCTAGAAACTATTCACTTATATGCCCTCGTTTAGTCAACTAACTCATGGTTTAGTCGACTAAATGCGGGGCAAATTTTTCAAAACCCCGCGATTTAGTCGACTAAACCAATACAGACGGCTTTTAAAAGCTCAACCCGTGATTTAGTCAACTAAGATACAAGTCTTAGTCAACTAAATCGCGATAGAGGGGTTTTTAAAAACCCCAATCGCGGCCAAACGAAGCACCCTCAAACCCTAATCGGCTAAAATTCCTCCCCAAACCTCTCCCCTCGTTTTTTCACCAAATCGTTCTTGAATCCGTTGGTGGGTAGCAAAGGAAACTTCATTCTAGTGTCATTTGCACGTTTTTCCGTTTTGTGCTTTCATTGGGTGATTTTGTTGTGTATCTTTGATTGATTTAAGTATTTCATTCGTATTTATGGATGAAAATAACGAATATACATGTAAAAGTTGAAAGATTTACATTAGTTGAGATTTTTTTTTTGGACGAATTTCACTTCGGTTTTCATCAACTTTTTTGTTGTTGATTGTGTTTTGTGTATATTTGATTGATTTGAGTATTTCATTCGTAGTTATGGATGAAAATGAAAGTTTGTTGTTGATTTGAGTATTTCATTTTGATTTGTTTGTTGTTGATTTGAGTATTGTTAATTATGGAAAGATTTATATCGGTTGAAAATGAATGTAAATGTATATTTGATTGTGTTTGTTGTTGATTTTAAGTTATTGATTTGAGTATTTCACTTCGGTTTTCACCAAATCCTTGAATGTTTGTTGTTTATGTTGATTGTGTTTGTTGTTGATTTTAAGTTATTGATTTGAGTATTTCACTTGGTTTTCACCAAATTAAATCCTTGAATGTTTGTTGTTTATGTTGATTGTGTTTGATGTTGATTTTAAGTTATTGATTTGAGTATTTCACTTTGGTTTGAGAAAATGATGAATGTATATGGGAATGTGTAAATGATGAATGTTTCTTGTTTGTTGATGGTTTATAATGTCCCTTTGTAGGTTGTTGTTGTCATCATGCGTCATAGACAAGCTCCTTCTAACACCGACAATGAGCGTGGGAGGCGGATTAAACAACGGGCGAACCGCGGGGCATCTTCCTCTATGCCACACTACCCACAGCAGCCTGAGCCCGTTGTAGATCTCCCTTTCGGTTATATGTTTGATAACAATGTAGAAGAGCATGAACAATTCATGGCGAATTTTGCCACTGAACCATATGGTTTAGTCGACTAAACCGAGTCCGAGAGACAGTGAGGGGTGCCTCGGATGGTTGTAGTCGACTAAACCATATGGTTTAGTTGACTAAACCATCGAGGCACCCCCACTGTCCAATTCGATTTCCAGCATGCACAACAACATTTGTATATCCCTTTTACATATCAATGTGACGTGGGGAAGGTATTTTGAGCATCAATTAATGGTCTTCCATAGGATTGAACCGATAATGTTACAACAAAACAAAGTTGAAAGTTTGAAGCCATTACCAAAACAAATCATCATAAATTCAATACAAAACACGTTACATAGAATTCAAGCTTGTCTAATCCTCGTTGGACATGTACGCATATTATAACCGACTTGGTTACAACTCCTACATCTTTCTTGCCGATGCTTGAGGGTTGAGACTCCACCCAATCCATCTCATTTGTATCCTTGTAGACTTTGGTCTTCCCTTTCTCGTGACAAAGTTGCGTCGGGATAACGGTTGGGCTCGCTCCTTGTTGAATCAACAATTCATTGCCTATCGGATACCGGTGTGCGGCATACACTGATTAATGTATGAGATAGTGAACACCGGGTCAACATAATCGTAATGGTTCAAATTTTCCATCTTGCATACCGCTAATACGTGGCTGCAAGGATACCTTCTAGCCGTGAACCTCCCACATTGGCATTTGCGATTGATCAAGTCAACCCTCGAATGGTTACCAAGCGCACACCCTTAATTTAACCAACTTTTTAATCTAATCAAATTAGATAAATATCTCTTATATTAAGGATCGAATAACCTATATTTGTGGGGGTCCCGAGCATGATCAATAGACTAAGGTGTGGGCCTTTCTATTCCAAAATGGTTCAACTATTAACTGTTTTTGGTACAAAGAACTCTTTATTAAAGCAAAATGCAAGAATACAAACAAAACTTGGGCCGTATTCATTTTGGTCATATTAAGGGTGTGCGCTTGGTAACCATTCTATTCCCCATCATTGTTTCGAGATGAAACAGTTTTTCGATTCGTACCTTAGAAGAGTTCGAGAATTAGAATTACGTTTGTTAACTCATTTTATTCTTACTCGAGAATCAGAATTAACGTCGTTAACACTTTTTTCAGACTCTTCTGCCCTTGCTCTGCAAACTCTTCTATTGGATATTGAAAATTACACGAGTTTCTCACTTTGAGAGAAAGAACATGGGGTAAAATACAGTGAATGAATACAGAATAGGGAGTTTACAAACCACTTATATAGGATTGATCGCATATTTGCCTCAATGAATAATGGTCTCTAGTTCCAGTGTCATAGTTATCCTCAAAAACAAGATGCCGAAACCCAGCTTTCAAAACTTGCTTAATTCTGCCCACCATAAAATGTAACCCGGGGGAGAAAAAATTATTAAGCAACAGCAAATTTAGCAGAAGTAATTATCAATGCAATCAAGCATCCTCAAGGATCTAGAAATTACCCTTTCAAATGTTAATTGATTATCCATGAATTTCGAGACCACAGTTTCCATACAATCTTATTTTAGTAAATTCAGAGCGGAACAAAAATGATTCATACATTCACCAATTACACCTAAATCTCTTCTCAAAATACATTCTCACACACTCAAGTTACTATCATATTAGTGTTGGATTTTTTGATTTACTTTTCTCAAGCTTCTCTTGAATCCCAATGCTCTTCAAGTTAAGCCAAACATGAACTGTGAACCCCAAAGGTCTAATCACAGCAAATTCAGACGCCAAAAATGCAACAAAAAATTCGAATAACACAAACACTTGAATTCCAAAATAACATTCAGCATTGCTAAATTAAACAGATCAAATCAGATGCATAGGGATACTCACACCAGGGCACGCCGAGGGCACCAAAATCCGATTCAAGACCGTCGAATCCGAAGAATCCAGCACGAGAGACAGGGCTAAGCGAAGATGAGATGCGAGACGAAGCCTCGAGAACTAAAGAGTAAGGAAGAGACTAAGAAGAGGATGAGAAAAATCGCAAGGGCACGAGATAGGGGTGGAAACAGTCGGGCCTCGCCCTAAATGTGCCTAGCTTTGTTATGCAAGGAAGTGGTCGACACTTTTGCTAGGTGTGTGTGTGTGTGTGTGTGTATTTCCTAGATTAAATACGGTATTCATTAAATCTTAGACATGTATAAGATTCAATGAATCTGGACACTTTGCTCGTGTTGGGCTATTCTTATGTGCGACCTACGAGCCCATATGAGATTGGCGGTGGGCCAATCAGTGTCGATCCACAAGTCACAACGGCCTCTGGCAAGACATTGCGACTACCCAATTCATATGGGATCGATGATACAATACAACCTATCATACAACCATGTCACGTCCCTTTTGTCACGCGATAACTTGGTCAAGGATGAGGCACGGATAATGTCAACTTCCTGGCATGACTTAATCCATGCAGCTTTCTCATAGTAGGTCGATCCAAGACCTTGTACTCTTATAAGTGCCTATGACTTTGATTCGTATCTCCATACCTCATCAAAGTCATGCGGTCTTATTTCATCTTCGCTCCGCGTAGATGACTCGACCAAGGACATTTAGGATAATCAATAAGATATATCCAAGGATACAGTTATCATAACAAACATGCAAATAATATGATAACAAAAGGAGAAATACTTTAAATATTAATAACGTTTAAAGTACAATGACTTATCCTTAGGACATAATTTCCAACACTACCGCACTACCCGGACAACGAAGAACAGCAGAGACAGAGACCGAGACTTTGATTCGCTCGCCAGTGCAACTTGAAAGAAGGAAGGTAGAAGAAGAACAACCGCGGCCTAAGACGTGCAACGGCCGACGGTGAGGACGGTGAGGCCGATCGTGAAATTAGGGATTTAGGGTTAAGCCGAGACACCGGTCGCGGGCGGAGCCGGAAATGAAATGGCTTAGGGTGACTTGGCTTTTTTTTTTAAATTCCCCGGGTTATGAGTTAGGGCGTAGATGTTTTAATTTAAAAAAATTAATATTTACAATTTTACCCTTGTTAACATGCCAGGCTGTCAGGCTTTACAAGCCTATTTGAAGGCCTAGGTCCGGCTTGTTAAGACAAAACAGCCTTGAAATAGGCCTTGACTTGGCCTTTTAACCTGACAGTCGAGGTCTAACTGAGCTTTTAACAGGCCGGACTATAGGCCCCTGGTCTATTTCCACCCCTAGGCACGCATACGTAGGCACCGAGCCAAATCATGAGAGGTAATGGGAAGCCCTATTGGTGGCGAGAAAACGAAGTTTTGATTTTTTTGGTCTTGGATTTGTCGTCGGTGGCGGTGGTGATAGTGTCATCTTCATCGTCGGCGAAAGCGAAGCCATGCCGGGCGGACAAGGCCCTATCCAACAACATGGCGGTAGGGAGGTGAGGATGACAGTGAGTAGGGTTGTGCTCGATGGCAATGACATTTTTTTACGAAGTCGAAGCTTGAAGGTCGAAGAGGAAGGAGTCTAGTTTTCTTTTTGAGAGAAAAATGATTCGATTTTGTACCCTAGAATAGAAAAGTATAAAGTTTTCTACTTCTTTTTTTTTTACTCAGACATAAATAAATCGGTTCATCCTGGGAAAAAAAACTGAATTTACCAAACATAATTCCTATCCATTTTTATTCCTGGGAACAAAAATTTATTTTAAAAAAACATTTCGGGAGCATTACCATGCACACCCTAATTGTTTGGGCTGAGTTTCCAAACGAAGGTGGTATTGGAAAAAAAAAGGGTTAAGTAGCAAATCGCCGGTAAGTATACGTATAGGAGCAATTTTGTCTTTGGAAGTTTTTTAGTTCAATGTTGCCCCGCAAGTTTAAAAATGTAACAATCTTACCCTTTTCCGTTAAAAAGTTAATGGTCAACGTTAGTTTTTAACGGAAAAGGGCAAAATTGCTAAGTTTTTATACTTTCGAGGCAACATTGAGCAAAAAAACTTCCAAGGCAAAATTGTTTCGGGCTTGTACTTCCAGGCACATTTGCTAGTTAACCAAAAAAATATTTGTCTGAATCCTACATTGTGGCAATGAGTGTTTTCCTGCTCCTTAAATTTCAAATTTTGACTACTATTGTGTCGACAGTGATCTTTCTTGTTCAACAATCTCTTTTTGGTTGACTATCTTGGTTAATACGATATGATTGAAACTTCATTAGGGCATTTTATTTTGATTCGCATCAACGGATCGTTGATACAGCTTATTCTAGAAATTCACGATCCACAATTGCGTCTCAAAATGTGGATTTTCTGACGCACATCCTATACTAGTTGCGGTCCGTTTAATTGTATTGCATGCGTTAAGCTCATCCTTAAGGAGAAACAAATGCTTGCTGTAGAAGTTGTTGCTTCTCTCTTTCACCCTGCATGTATATGTAAGTTCATCTAAAGGAGCACAAGAATAAGGCTTGCCAAGCTGTATGCTATTGTATACGTTAAAACAACTGCCTTGCGAGACGCCTTGGGTAGGTGTTGATCTGAATCGGATCCTCCGCTTGTGCCTTCATATTTAGGTGGCTCACCCATTTTACCTTTGCATCACTTGTTTGATATGTTGGTCGGCAGTGCCACTTTGTTGGATGAATCTTGTTGTGTTAATGTGGCTAATCTCTGAACGAATGCTTACATAATGGTTTCACAAGGGTTTATGGGAGATAGCTCATATAGTATGGTAAATCAATTAGAGTCTTTTGAAATTTGATATGTGCCCTGCTGCTGTGAGTTATTATATTTCTTAAGCTTATTTCTGGATTTTGGGTTGTTTTATGAACTCATACCCATACAAAGTGAGGTACTGGTTTTAGTATTTCTGGTTCAACCAAAAGGCATTTTGTTACAATCTAATATCAAATTTTACCTTAATAACTTATGTGGGCTTTAAAGAATATACTCGAAGACAGAATTTTGTCATATTTTTTTCTCCAAAACCAATTTTTTTATTTTTTGCTTGTTTGGTCATTACACGTTGGATAAGTTAATTGATTTCTAACCCTGGTCTTGAGTTTGGCTTCTCTGTATCAGTGGTAAGTGGTGAGAAGGATCAAGATAGTTCTTTCGTTTTTTGGATGGCGTTCAATTAGTTCAGAATTTCGTTTTGTTTTAGGCGAAAAGTTCTCAATATTATTATCATAGCTCAGAGCAACTCAGGTATCAAATTTGAGAAGGATGATGGAAAATGTTATCTGCTAGTTCGCAGTTTTTAGAGTCTTGTATGTCATTCAGCTAAGAAACCTCGGGATTACAACTTAGTTTTTATGTGGGGCATTTTCTAAAAAGTTATTGGAGAATGAAAGGGATTTGTTTAAGCAGTGCTTCCCAGATTTAGAAGGGTGCCAAGACTCTGCCCAGATTTTTGTGGTATCAACTTGCCTTGGCTACCTAACTTTGTTCAAGTAGCAGGATCCAGTGGTTATTTTGGTCCTTGCATGATTCTGCTTTGAACTTTGATTTTATTCTCCTTATTGTTAATTATTTATATACCAGTTTGATTTCTTGTATTGTATCCTCTATTCTGGGATCTAACTTCATTTGAAACATCTAGTCATTTTGTTTTTGGGTGAAATCTATTTTTTCCTTCAGTATTGCATCCATACTCCAACGTCAAAAAGAAGGCCATTGTCAAAGTGATAGTTGAATATTGATCTGTATTATGTTTCGGTGATTTCTACAACTCAAACGATAGTTTGATTTATTTGTTGAGCATGTCGTTTGTAAGATCATTCGTGAATTAATGATCTGTTATATAGAGACTGCTATAGATCATGGTTATTTATTTCCCTCAACGAGAAAACATTGTTGAGAAACATGTCATAACAATTAGCCATTACGCCAAAGCTGCATAGGATGAGAAAGAAGGAGCACCCCATGCTCATCTTTGACAATAAATTTATGAATAATACAGAATAAGTTTTTTTTTTTTATAAGAATAATACAGAATAAGTTGATTGAACACCTTCCATGATAATTTGGTCCAATTAGCAATGGGCCTCTAATTGGATGAGGACAATATTGTTGATGAATTAGAGGCCTCTTGGCTTTCGATCAATTTCTAGTGAAGAAACTAACAACTGTTGGCATAGATGGTAAGGGATCGGGGATTAGGCCATTGGGTCGTGGGTTCGATCCCTCTGCCGTCGCTGGGATTCCTTTGGTAGGCGATCTCGTAAATCCCCATTAAATGCTCAAAGAGCCCAGGGCCGTGCCTTAGCCTTGGTGGGGGACTGATGTCGAACCCTCCAAAACTTTTTCTAATAAAAAAAAACTAACAACCGTTGGAAGCAAATAGTAAGGAACTTGCTTTCGTTTAACCACATAATGGTGTGAGAATGAAAAAATGATGTTGGGAACTCTCCTCCACGACTGTTGACCGACTCGGGGTGAATTCGGACTAATCGAACCTAATTAAGGTTCCGGTCAAGCTGGACTGGATACCAAAAAAATCTAGGAAGAAATTGCTTCTTCTTTTCAATGGCTTCCTTATCAAATAGTGATAGATGCTTCTCTATAAATGGGAGGCTGCAGGTTCAATCCTGCTCTCTAATTCAGATTGTTAGTGTCTATATCCTTGTTACTAAAAAAAAAGAATATAATGAAGACCTGAAATCTAATTTACCTAATTTTTTTGTTTATATATTAAAAAATATTTATAATTAAGGGAAAAATCCAAACGAAAGAACATTTTCCTTTGAGGCTCACTGGTCGGCTGCTCAGTCATATCTCTCCCCGCATTGCTTTATTTAGTCTCTCATTTTATTCTTGTGACCATAAAATGATTTAATTAGGTTGATTTTCTGGACTTTTATTCCGTAAGGAATCCTAAGAATTTAATTTCTGTGGTGCATGATATGCCTAATGTTTTTGTTACTGTATTTCCGAAATTGATTAATTTGACGCGAATCGATTGCCTCCTTGGATTTGATCAAGTGCATTTGTGAAAGAAAAACACTCACGTGTGTTATTTCTTCATGAATCAAACTTTGGCCAAAAGAAACTCATAAAACAAATCATAATCATAAACAAATAGATAGATATATACTTATTCATGTCTTTAATATAAGAGCTACTTTATTTTTATTAGGAAGATTAAATAAACTAAATAATTTAGATTAAAATACATATATTTTTCATTTTTAGGAAAACTAATTAGCTCGACTCATAAATTGAGATATAATCTAATAATACGTCATGTAACATCCCATTTTCAAAAGCGGTATAATTTTTTTCATCGAACATCATTTCAAATCATCGAGTAGAGCATCGGAGCGATTGAGTAAGCGATACTTATATTCAAAATGCCGTAAGTCTGGCTAATTACAAAAGCGGTACAAAAACCGAGAGTTTTCAAAAGTAAGAACAACAACAGAAAGTCTTCAGCCGGTCTCTAAGCTTGCGCTTCCTCTCTCCTCGGTCCTTGGTTCTCCCGACCACGACGCTAGATTAAGAGCTAAGATCCGCACTGACCTCAGGTAACGGTTAACCTCATATTTACATACACAACATATGGATTACAGACAATCACAACATAAACAGTATATGAGCATGTAACCAATGCGGATGTATCGCCCTAGCATGCGGGCGTATCGCCCAAAAGCATGCATACATATATCGCCAAAAGCATGCGAGATATATCGCCCATAGCAAACGTAAACATATTAACAGTACATAAACATACCACGAGCTATAAGCTACTATAATAGGCATACAATACACATAACATACATACGCATACAATAAACATCGATTAGTGTTACGATGCACGGACGTACCTTTGTTGACGGTAAAACGGTACTTCACGTCGGAATGTAGTGGTGCGACAATAGGTCGAACGTAATCAGAATATCCTATAAGGACAATATTGAATTTATTAGTAATCATTCATTATGACGGACATTTTAGTCATAAATGACCATTTTACCCCGACCCCCTAGTTGGCGGAATTTCGCGAGCTTCGCTACTTTAACTCCCAACTTTCGAAACTCGATCAATCCCTACTATGTTTTTACCTCGTGGGCATCTTTCAATGCAATGAGGCTTAAAAACAAGAATAGGAATTTCATTTCCTACTTCCTAGATCTAACTAACATTTCTACTAAAACTACCTAACAAAAGACTAGAACTTAAAAGCTCGGAACCGAAAAACTTTACTCGGTTTCTCCTGACTCCTCCTTCTTTTCTCCACTCCAAGATTTAAAAATTCCAAAGAGGAATTGGTGTGAGGATTATGCATGGAACTCTTGGGTATTTATAGGCAAATTTCAAACACTATTCATGCTTTTTCATATCAATTTTGGACCATTGGATCTTGCTTTCATGAAATGGCAACATCTTGTCCCTTGGAAGCACCTTGGCCGTCCTCCCCATGTCATCCTCCCCAAGGATGATGTCACACAAGTGATGTCATCCTTGCTTTATGGAGGTTTATCCGATAAAATTCCTGTTCGGTGTCCTAATCGCGTAATCTCGGAAAATATCAAAAATCCGACAACATAGCCACTGAAGGTCTATTCTTCCTCTTTAGAAATGTACGGGTTAACTAAATTTTTGATCCTATCCGGTATATTTCGATGCACTGCCGAACATTTTCGAATAAACGTCTTGATTACGGAAATCACTTCGGTAACAACATCTTGGGACAAAAATCCACCGATTCATAATATGCCCGATGTTTACCACCTTATCCACTGGATTTCAAGTTATGGCTTGGTTTCTATAGATTTTCATTTATCGATTTGCTTTTTGAATATCACATAGCTTCTTGCTTGATCCTAGTATAACCCTTTTCGGTTACGGAAATAACTTCGGAGGTAACCTACTCCGAGCTAAAAATTCACTTGTCTATAATATGCCCTGACTTTAGAAACCTTATTCATGGTTTTCTAGTTAGGATTTAATTTCTATCGGTGGTCATTTATCCTATTTACTTTTTCACATTTTATATTAATATTATATTGCAACTTGCAACAAATAAGGATTTAGGCATTTAAAATTACTAGAATAAATCCTAGACCTTTGATTTTGATTTCAAGATTCAATCTTGACCATTAGTAATTATTTAATTTATCTAATTTGATTTACAAGTTTAATTAGTGCTCTAATAATGGGATTAGTAATCTTTTAAGATTAGGGATTTTCATGTACTTAATCTCACATATTTTTCTTAATCTTTCTTAATTAATTAGCAAGTATATTTTATGCTAATTTAGCCACTAATCATTTAATTAAAGGGTTCTCCACATAATTAACTTGAATATTCTCTTGATCCATGCTTAGATAATTAGCCAATAATTATTTATTTAATCCCTCACTAATTGTTGATAATTTTCTTATTTGGGATTAACCATTATCTCACAACTATTGGACTGAAATTGGTATTTTATGCTCTATGTAAAATATTAAAATCATTTAAGTCACTTATGTACCCCAAAATAATATTTATTTTTGCCTCATTATTTTCCAAGGAAATAAATCCCAAAAATTATTTAAATTAGAGACAACATATTCTCCTATTTTTAATAATTATTTTATTGCCTCCCGGGATTTATCACGGTATTTTATGGCTCATAGATCCATTTAGGGCCTTTTAGCACTTTAACTCTTCCAATTTAATAGAAATAGCCCTAGAAAATTAAGATAAATCCCCTTCAACATTTGAGACCTCATATTCACCTATTTCCAATAGGTTTTATTTACTAAATTATGATACGGATTTTAGGGTATTACACGTCATATATGTTATGATTAATTAACTTATTTTGCTTTGATTAATATATCTTAAAAAAGTCAAACATCTCTTATACACAAGACTCTCGGTCCTTAATACAATACTCATTTGACTTTTTTTTTTTTTTTTGAAGAGATTAGGGTGTGTTTGGTTTGAGGGGAGGGGATAGGAGGGGAAGAGACCATAGGGAGGATAATGATCAAATTATTGTCATTAATAAGAAAAATATTCCTATTGATAGTATATTTTTGGAATATTAAAAATTTTCTAAGGGATATTGAGTAAAGATGAGAGGAAAAATTTCTCTCTCCTCCTTCCCTCCCGTCCCTCCACTCAAACCAAATATAGCCTAAGAAAACTAAGTTAATTAATCATATATAACATCTATTATATATGTAGGGTTTCATGCAATCGGTTGCGGGCATCATCTTGTCCGCTGCATTTTCACTTTTCATCAATTTGGATTTTGGTCAAAAAAACTCGCCCCGTATCTCTCTCTCATCACGTACACACACATTATAGTTCTTATTGACGTGGTTGTATATATTTGAATAGAAGGAGAGATATGTGTGTAGTGTTGATTAGTAACATGAAACATGGCTTCTTGATGAATAGTGCTGGAGAAATGTCCTTCTTTGTTGTTTCTAATTGAAGTTAGAAATATCCAGAGAGGCAAACATGGGAGTGACTTTGGTGTTTATGATTCTCAAGGAAGGTGTGTGTGTTTGTGTTGTTCTTCCAATTTGGATTTCCATACTTTTCTCATTCAAACTGCAATCCAATTCATCAAAGACATAACTGGTAACCGTGGCCTTTGTGACTTGAGTTTATATGGTTTAGATGATTTGAGTTCGATTATTGGTACCATCAAATCAAAGACATAAGGATTTTTTTTTAAAACAACAAAAATCAAAGGGGTAGACACTAACTTGCAAGGGAACCCATTTCTCGTCCTTTGAGCAAGCATCTAGCTATCTAGATTTTTCTTCTTCTTTTTATTTTTAAATGAAAAAATAATTTTCTTTAAAAATATTAGTTCATAGATTATCTTTATTTCAAATTCTCTACTCATTAAAATAAATTTTTATTAAAAAGTAAAAATGAAATGAAATCCTGGACAAACCCAAATGCTCGTCAAAAGGACAAGCTCTCCTTGCTCGTCCTTTGGACGAGTAGAGAAATGGGTTCTAACTTGTAAGTGAGATTGAACCTACAACCTCCTACTTATATAAAACCTCTCATGTCACTAAGTTACAATCCTAATAAATACAAAGAGACTTTGAATCATGTTTAAATAGATGTGCAATTGATGACAATGGAAAACTTAGTGTGTGTGTGTATGCCACTTGTATTCCCCTCAAATAGAGGACCAATAATAATATATATCTATATCAATATCAATACTAACATACTTCCTTATTTAATTAATCATATTAGATATGTAGTTATTAGATGTAGTGTATAATTAGATTATATATATTAGTGTATAAGTCAAGCAAGTTAGTTTATAGAAAACCCGATTAGTAGAAATACTTTACATTAACATATTTGATTTATTTAATCTCTTAAAAAAATCAGTTTGATCTTATATTTAAGATTGACAACAACTATTTTGTGTGATACTATAAAAAGTCTAAACCCTAGTGATGTAGAGTTGTAGCAGCTAGTGTTGTTGGGGTGGCACATCAAAAGACCAAGACAAAAATCCTCACAACAAACACACAACAGTGTAAATTAAAATTTATAGCAGTTGGGTAAACAAGCAAACAAATCATGCAAAGACGGTGCCTTCTGTTATGGAATAAAAGTACTAGGCCCATCCAAGGTGTGCCCATCGGGAGACATCCAAGTACATTTGGGCTTGGAGGCACAAGAGGCCCAACAAGTCCAAACCCTAACCCTAAGGTAGCCTCTATATATAGTTGGTTAACCTAAAGAGGTACACATCTTCTATCTTCTACGCTCTCTCTCAATTGCATATACGCACACTGAGCACACACACCACCCCTTTGGCTAAACGCCTCCCGGTATCATCGAACTACGTGGACTTTGATCCCTCTTCGAGGTACGTAGGCCCTAGGAATCGCTCCTAGGTCAAGTCCTGTGCTTTGTGATCTCAATCCTCTTAGGTATCTCATCCATGGATACTTGGGGAGAGCTATTTGATCCTATATCTACATCTAGCCCTGAGGTACATAAACCCGTTTCCGAAAATCATGTTCAAGTTACACATGTATGAAGCCGAGGTATATAAACCCGTCTCCGAAAATCATGTCAAAGCTAAACATGTAGGAATCTGAGGTACATAAACCCGTTTCCGAAAATCATGTTCAAGTTACACATGTATGAAGCCGAGGTATATAAAACCGCTTAGAAAATCATGTCGAGTTAAACATGTAGGAATCGAAGTACATAACTCCGTTTCCGAAAATCATGTCGAAGGAAAACATGTAGGAATTCGAGGAACATAAACCGTTTCCGAAAATCATGTCGAAGGAAAACATGATGAATCTCACGAGTAAACAAACTCGTTTTCGAAAATCATGTCCAATCTAAACATGTAGAATGCGAGGTACATAAACCGTTTCGAAAATCATGTCCAGTTAAACATGTATGAATTCAGGGTAATGAAATCCGTCTTCGAAAAACATGTTCAATTTAAACATGCGTGAATCCGGGTACCTGAAAATTATAAAGAGGCAAGAAAATATTCATTTGAAATAAGGAAGTATATTGTCCCTAATTTAGGTAATTTATTAAATTACTACCTTGGAAAAATAAAAGGGGGAAAAGTTAAAAAGTATTATAATGACAAAAATGCCCCGTGAATTATGAACTAATGCATGGGACATAAAATACAAATGTCAATGCAAAAGTTTGAAGATAAAGGGTTATCTTAATTAAGAGAATTATCAACTAGTGATAAGAGAGTAATTGAGTAATTATTGGCTAATTACTTAAGCATAGGCAAAGGAAATTCATAAATAATTATGTAAAACCCTAAAATTTGTGGTTTTTGGCCTAAAATTAGTATAAACATATTTGTTAATTAATTGGAAATTTTGGAGAAAAATAGTTGAGTTTAGGTATTTTTAAGCCTAAATACAAGAATGGACCAATAGGAAAATTTTGTAAAAAATTATATAAAAAAATTATTAAATAATTATTTTATATATTATTAATTAATTAAATAATTAATTAAAACGAAAATTAATAAAATAATAAGAAATAAGGACAAGAGTTGGTAAAAATCATGGTGCCTTAACTTGCAAGTTGAAGTGTAAAATTGTATAAACAAGTACAATGAATAGTGATCAGATTTATAGGAAACGGATCCTGTCTAGAGTACCAGGAATAGGTTTTCCAATGTCAGAGTAAAATATTGATCAGTGAATTTTTATCTTGATTAGCCTTTTCCGGAAGTTGATTAGAGGCCGGTAGAGCATTTTCCTAATAAGACGAAATAGGGAGAAATGCGAGATAGTCACATTTTAAAGATACGAAGAAAATAAATTCTAACTCAACATTTGGAAATGAGTTTGAATTTATCTGGACATATTTGGAATCGGTGAATTTTTGTCCGAGAGATTGATGATTCAGAAAGTTCTTCCGAGCGGCACGCTTTCAGTAAACTTGGATGACTTTTGGAGCCACGGATGGAATCAAAAATTAGTTTAGATTAGATATTCCTAATGAGAAGGAAAGGGGCTTCAAAATGGTAATTCCGGATTTTTGAGACTTTTCCGAGATTACGCGATTCGGACAGATCGGGAACTTTATCGGTACAAGTTCATGAAGCAAAAGCATCACATCACATTAATTGATGTGACAAACCACCAACCAAGGAGTGGAGGGCTGGTTTTGGGTATGTGTAAGGCCAAGATGAAGCCTTTCAAGAAAAATGCGATCCAACAGTCCAGAATCCGCCTGACAAAGTGTGAATAGTGCACACAACTTTCCCTATAAATAGGAGGCTCTCCCTTTGCATTCTTCACACCAAAATCATTTCTCTAGTTGAACTTTCCTAGAGAGAAGTTAGAGAGAGGTGCTCGGAGGAGGAAGGAGTCAGGGGAATTTTGCGTGGCTCTGGGTAATTTTACGGTCTTTAGCTTTTAATGCTTTCGGTAGTTTTAGTAGTAATGCTAGATAGATCTTTAGCTTTATTTTAAGTATTAAATTCGAAAATCATGGTGGGGTCGGAGTTCTGGCAAAATTTTGGAAAGTCGGAGCCAAAGTAACGAAGTCTTGGCGAAATTCATAGATTAGGGGTATAGGGGCAAAATGGTAATTTTACCTAAAATGCCCGATATAATGTCAAATATTGATAATGGTGATATTATCATTATAGGATATAAGAAACCTTGATCTCTGCTGTCGTTACGGCGTCAGACGTGCGCATTGTCGGCCATTGTTTTCCGTCAACGTGCGCTTTAGTCAAAACGTACGAAATTTCCGTATATCGTCAACGGAGGTACGGACGCGTCTTGTAACACTAATCTTGTGCTTCTTAAATACATATATGTCATAGATACGTTCGTAGACCGATATACGACAGGTTTTATACGGGTTATGTCATAATAATGCCGTTATGTTTTCCTAGCGGAGGACACGAGTGGTATCGTGGCACCGGTGAATAGTGCGGTGTGTTGTTGTTGTTACCCTGTGGGGCCTTACATATTGCTATGTGCTTATGTTCTGTCGTCATAATGATCATGCATCTATTGTATGCAAATGATATCTTGTTGTATTAGCTCTAGAATATACATTTGTTATATCTTGTATTGTTTGAGCATGAGGTTAACCGTTACTCGAGATTCAATGCGGTAAATTGAATCTCATTGTAGCTCAGTCCGGAGGACCAAGAACCGAGAGAGCGGGAGAAACAACATGACTAGACCGAATGTCAGGAAAAGGGAAGGCACCGATAGACGGAGCCATAGAGAGGAACCAAGGGCAGAGTCGTAGAAATGCACCGGTCGAGGCAAGTGCCGGAAGAAGATCATCAGAGCCAAATGTCAGGCATGGGTCTAATGAAGTTATTTCGAATAGTTTGGTGCCGAAGGCAAGGCTAGTCTACGTGGGTGTGCCAATCAGTCGCCGTATAAGTCGGTGAGGCCCCATGGTGACACTTACACGGCCATTACATTCGGTTAACGAGTTAGGTTCATTGCCCCAAGTCCGGTTAAGGCTTGGTCTAGGTTGTATAGTTACTTTTTGTGAAATGTAATTGTACAAAGCTCGTATATTGTATCACATCATATATTGTCCAAGTTTTTAGTACATTGCTCTCCGTTTCCGCGGTACTCTGAAGTAGCACCTCAAGTTTTGTTTGACTTTTATAAAAACAGGTGTCATCCGACACGATTTATGCTACAGAATTTGGGGTGTTACATTTTGGTATCAGAGCTAGCTTCATAGCTAGTCTCCGGCATTGTATGGACAATTAGGTTAAGAGTACGATATAATACCGGTATTGTGATACAAAAGGACGTATACCCCGAAGGAAAGGGTTAAGTCGGGTAATTTAAGACCCGGAGAATGGAGAGACAGATGAGAATATGGCTTGTTGCTAAAGTCTAGGACTTCGATACAGAGTCTAAATGAAATACTTGCCTAGCGTTTCAAGGGGAAGCGGTACAGAAAGCTCGGTCTTGCTTAGGTTTTTCGTAGATAGTAAACCTGAGTTGGACTGATAGTGAAAGTCCATAAGTTAAACAACCCAGATGGATGGCACAAAAAAAAAAAAAAACAACAACAACAACAAATTTCGGAAAGAGTAGGAACTTGGTAATATTCGAGTTCTCGTTATAATGATACAGAGACGATCGGTTGAAGACAGTACTACTTATGGGAAGTCGTGTCATTGAGTAGGAGGTATCCTGTGTTGCCATGGTGTATGGGCGCCATGAAAACATTTATGATATCTTGTGTTGCCATGGTTTATGGGAGCCATGGAGACATTTTGGTATTTGTGGTGTTGACCGCGGTGTGTGGGCGCCACGGAAACACTATATATCAAAGTACGACATGACAAGATTGTAGTTGAAGCTGCATGAGTTTGGGTATAGTTTCTAGTAAGGGCAAGAAGGTAATATGTATCTCTCAAATGTTGTGATGGGTAGTAAGACCTTTGAGACTTGGTGTCCATAGGTCATTGGACATGTATACGTTCAATTAAAGCCTTAAGTCTGTGAGACTATTATGTCTATAGGCAGGTAGAAGCCCTCGATTGTTGAATCCATGAACATGCAGTAGTATCTTGAAAAGACTATGAAACCGGAATAGCGGATGAAATCCATAATAGCCAAATGTTAAGGACAGAGGTCCGAATGCAATAAATTGGTAAATGACCTTCTCGATTAGTTGTCGCTTTCCCGAAAATGTTTAAAATAAAAATTCTAAATTTTGCCAATACACCCGCTGTATTTGAAATCATGAAATTAATTTTCGAACTTGTGAATTTTGAAACAGAGTTTTCAAATGGAATGTGTGTTCCAACGGAATTTGAGACCACAAGTGATGGTCAAGTTTTGAAATGATGTAGTCTTATGAAAAGGGTTTGTTAGAACCTAGAGTTTGAAACCCGAGTTTTCAACTATGTTGTGGTAGTCTGTAACCGGAAGGGCGTAAGATGTTGTAGATGTACACGTTTCTTCGGGTCTTGCCGGATGTTTTGAAACGTTTGAAATCGCTGGCCTTTGGTAAAGGTTCTTTTGAACAAAGAGTTTTGAGGAATTTGTGTTGAGAAAATGAAGATCGCACCGGCGGTGAAACGCACCCAATCCATAACATTTCGCCGAGAGCGTATGTTTTAGCAACCTCGACTATGTCGGACTAAGTTCCGGTAGATAGGGTTATGTGCCGTCGCCGGCCGGGTTCCTTCAAGGAAGGGCGGAAATTCTCCCACATTATTTGACTGCATGCATTTGCAGGAGACCGAATATGGGGATTGGGATAAGACGCTCATTTGTACCAAGTGGTTGAAGTGGTGGCGTGAACTTTCAATTGTTAAAACAATTTGTAAAGTAAATTATACCCTCAAAGGTATGTGTCGGTAGTCAAAGTTGTTGAGCCGGTAGTAAATACATTTCCATGAATTTGTGTTGGCGCGATTAAGTTTGACATTTTTATAGCACTATTACTTTTTGGTAAAGTGCGGATTGCGAAGTGTACTAAGACCACGGAAAATTTTCATTATGTGAAATTTGAAAATGAGATAACATAATGGTTTTTTGAGTAGCGATGACGAGTTCGTCAAAGCTATTGTGTGAAAAGCTAGTGTAGTTGGAAATTTTGATATAGGAACAGGAACTAATAGGAAAGTGAGCTAGTTAAGCCAAATAGTAGCCGTCAGCTATCGTGTTAAGAAAGTAGTCGAGAGCTTGAATGGGAAAAGGCTCGAGATGAAGTAGACGAAGCCGAAGCTCGAGGCAATAAGACCTAATGTGCAAGTATACAAGGGCGGTGTCCCTAGGCCATAAGACCGGTGATACTTAGCATTGTGTGAACTGCTAAACGTCAGGTGACATTCATTGTATCAGGTAATAGATTGAGCCGAAAGGCCCATGTGTGATAAGCGAAAGGTCGAATGAGTCAGATAGTGAAACCTGTGTAACAAAGTACTATGAGAATGGACAGGTGAGTCCTGTATTTAACCGGAGTACCAGTTGGATAAGACTGATGTTGGAATGTTGGGATGCGTGCTAAGTAAGTATGCATGTACAAAGGTTAGACTAAAGGTCTAAGTTCTTTCTCCGAGGTGATACGTGCAAATTTCGAGGACGAAATTTTATTTAACGGGGGGAGAAATGTAATACCCTGAAAATCTCATTTATGATAAGTATCATATTGAGCAAATATTGCCTATTGGAAATAGGTGAATATATGGTCTCCAAGACCTTGTGGTGAATTTTTAGGGTAATTACTCCTGAAATTAGAAAATGTGCAAATAGGTCCCTAAAACGTTTAAGAATGTGCAATTAGGTCCCTAAATGCATTTACGGGTTATATAATACCTGTGAAAATTATAAAGAGGCAAGAAAATATTCATTTGAAATAGGGAAGTATATTGTCCCTAATTTAGGTAATTTATTAAATTAGTACCTTGGAAAAATAAAGGGGGAAAAGTTAAAAAGTATTATAATGACAAAAATGCCCCGTGAATTATGAACTAATGCATGGGACATAAAATACAAATGTCAATGCAAAAGTTTGAAGATAAAGGGTTATCTTAATTAAGAGAATTATCAACTAGTGATAAGAGAGTAATTGAGTAATTATTGGCTAATTACTTAAGCATAGGCAAAGGAAATTCATAAATAATTATGTAAAACCCTAAAATTTGGGGTTTTGGCCTAAAATTAGTATAAACATATTTGTTAATTAATTGGAAATTTTGGAGAAAAATAGTTGAGTTTAGGTATTTTTAAGCCTAAATACAAGAATGGACCAATAGGAAAATTTTGTAAAAAAATTATATAAAAAAATTATTAAATAATTATTTTATATATTATTAATTAATTAAATAATTAATTAAAACGAAAATTAATAAAATAATAAGAAATAAGGACAAGAGTTGGTAAAATCATGGTGCCTTAACTTGCAAGTTGAAGTGTAAAATTGTATAAACAAGTACAATGAATAGTGATCAGATTTATAGGAAACGGATCCTGTCTAGAGTACCAGGAATAGGTTTTCCAATGTCAGAGTAAAATATTGATCAGTGAATTTTTATCTTCGATTAGCCTTTTCGGAAGTTGATTCCGAGGCGGTAGAGCATTTTCCTAATAAGACGAAATAGGGAGAAATGCGAGATAGTCACATTTTAAAGATTCGAAGAAAATAAATTCTAACTCAACATTTGGAAATGAGTTTGAATTTATCTGGACATATTTGGAATCGGTGAATTTTTGTCCAGAGATTGATGATTCAGAAAAGTTCTTCCGAACTGACAAAGTGTGAATAGTGCACACAACTTTCCCTATAAATAGGAGGCTCTTCCTTTGCATTCTTCACACCAAAATCTCTAGTTGAGCTTTCCTAGAGAGAAGTTAGAGAGAGGTGCTCTGGAGGAGGAAGGAGCCCGGGGAATTTGAAATGAAGCTCTGGGTAATTTTTCGGTCTTTAGCTTTTAATGCTTTCGGTAGTTTTAGTAGTAATGCTAGATAGATCTTTAGCTTTATTTTAAGTATTAAATTCGAAAATCATGGTGGGGTCGGAGTTCTGGCAAAATTTTGGAAAGTCGGAGCCAAAGTAGCGTAAGTCTTGCGAAATTCGCCGATTAGGGGTATAGGGGCAAAATGGTAATTTTACCTAAAATGCCCGATATAATGTCAAATATTGATAATGGTGATATTATCATTATAGGATATAAGAAACCTTGATCTGCTGTCGTTACGTTTATCACGACGTGCCGCTGTCGGCGCTGTTTTCGTCAACGTGCGCTTCCGTCAAAACGCATCGAAATTACCGTATATCGTCAACGGAGGTACGGACGCGCTTGTAACACTAATCTTGTGCTGCTTAAATACATATATGTGATAGATACGTTCGTAGACCGATATACAGACAGTTTTTATACGGGTTATGCCATAATAATGCCGTTATGTTTTCCTAGCGCTGAGGACACGAGTGGTATCGTGGCACCGTGAATAGTGCGGGCTGTTGTTGTTGTTACCGTGTGGGGCCTTACATATTGCTATGTGCTTATGTTACTGTCGTCATAATGATCATGCATCTATTGTATGCAAATGATATCTTGTTGTATTAGCTCTAGAATATACATTTGTTATATACCTTGTATTGTTTGAGCACGAGGTTAACCGTTACACGAGATTCAATGCGGTAAATTGAATCTCGCCGTAGCTTCAGTCCGGAGGACCAAGAACCGGAGAGCGGGAGAAACAACATGACTAGACCGAATGTCGGGAAAGGGAAGGCACCGATGGGACGGAGCCATAGAGAGGAACCAAGGGGCGAGTCGTAGAAATGCACCTACGAGGCAAGTGCCGGAAGAAGATCATCGAGCCAAATGTCGGGCATGGGTCTAATGAAGTTACTTCGAATAGTTTGGTGCAGAAGGCAAGGCTAGTCTACGTGGGTGTGCCAATCGCATCGCAGTATAAGTCGGTGAGGCCCCATGGTAGACACTTACACGGCCATTCAGTCTAAGCAACGAGAGTTAGGTTCATTGCCCCAAGTCCTGTTAAGGCTTGGTCTAGGTTGTATAGTTACTTTTTGTGAAATGTAATTGTACAAAGCTACGTATATTGTATCACATGATTATTCCTTCGAGAAATTTTTAATATACCAAGATACGCTCGTCATCGTCATATGTCGAGGTATTTTTATATATTGTCCAAGTTTTTAGTACATTGCTCTCCGTTTCGCGGTACTACGAAGTAGCACCTCAAGTTTTGTTTGACTTTTATAAAAACAGGTGTCATCCGACACGATTTATGCTACTGAATTTGGGGTGTTACACTTTTGGGACACGGTAAAACCAAGATAAGTTCTAATTTAAAAGTTTTGCATTGAAACAAAGACGAGACAATAATTAAGGTTATAACTAATGCGGTTTAAATCATGGATCCGTGATTGGTAGGCAAATCTATTTTGGATTTCCGTTATTGGAATCATTTGGCAACAACAATGCCGATAAGTCTATTGATTGAATTTGGGTAAACAAACCGAAATCATAGACCGAGATCTACCGAGGAGTTAAAGTAAATAACATCGGAATCTCGGTGTTAGAATTTATAGACCAGAAATCGGAGTTAGAGTAAATAACATCCGAATCTCGGTGTTAGAATAAATAACATCCGGAATCTCGATGTTAAAGTTTATAGCCCGAAATCTCGGAGTTCAAGTATCTATACCGGAATCTCTCGGTGTTAGAATAAATAACATCAGGAATCTCGGTGTTAAAGTTTATAGCCCGAAATCTCGGAGTTCAAGTATCTAAACAGGAATCTCGGTGTTAGAATAAATAACATCCGGAATCTCGTGTTAAAGTTTATAGCCCGAAATCTCGTGAGTTAAAGTATCTAAAGCGGAATCGGTCAAAGAGAATAAATAACTTGAATCTCGGAAGTTAAAGTATCTAAACCGTAATCTCGGTGTTAGAATAAATAAACCTAAATCTCGGTGTTAGAATAAAACAACCCTAATCTAGGTGTTAAAAATATCTAAGCCGGAATCTGGTAATAGAATGTATAACTTGGAATCTCGAGGTTGCAGGATTTATAAAACACGAAATCTCAATTTAAAATAAATAAACCCTGAATCTCGGAGTCAACATGCACTGAATCCCAACAATGCGAGCACCTCGTCCAGGATTTGAAAGCAACACATCTGCCCGCTCAAATATCGAACTACCCAGGGTCAGGGGCAACAGAGTGACAACAATTTGTCAAGTGGAAAAGCGTGTTATCAAAAACCCGCCATTAATGCAACTTGTAAAGTTTAATGCAAGCTCGTGGACAAATATCCAAAATGAGCTACGTTGAAGCGGTTTGCACAAATGATAAATATTTTCCATTTATTGTGATTTGCTTACATGTTATTAAATGCGGGAATATAAACGGCACTAATTAGCCAGGAAAATTGCTATTAAAAGCAAAGCTCTGGATTGAGGGATCTCGGAGCAATCCAATTAATCTCGGCAGCTGAGAACACAACTCTGAGGCGGGAGCAACTGTTATGGAATAAAAGTATTGTGCTCATCCAATTTGTGGCCCGTGGGAGACATCCCAGTACATTTGGGCTTGGGAGGCACAAGAGGCCCAACAAGTCCAAACCATAACCCTACAGGTAGGCTCTATATATAGTGAAGTTAATTTAAAAAGGGAATGCATCTTTCTATCTTCTACGCTCTCTCTCAATTGCATATACTCCATATGGAAATGTTGCCCCTACTACCCCCTTTGGCTCGCGCTAAGAATTATCATCGAACTTCGTGGGACTTTGATCCTCTTCGAGTGGTACGTAGGCCCTATAGGATGTCGCTCTAAAGTGAAGTCCACAAAAGCTTTGTGATATCCCAATCCTCTTAGGTATCTCATAACATGAATACTTGGGGAGAGCTATTTGATCCTATATCTACATCTGGCCCTTTGGGACTGTAGATTTATGTTCCCATATGACCGAACACCTTCATTATTGAAACCCAATGAAGTGACCTTTAATTTCCCTAATTCATTCCCCTCTTCCCAATTATACGAGAGATAGACATAGAGACTTATAGAGTTGTTAACACGTGGATCAAATTAATTATATTAAGGCTTTTGGTGGAGTCTCTGAGTCAACTCTTCCCATTTTCCCTCTTGATTACTTGATTTCTTTCGACTTGTCCCATTACTTCTCTAAAATATATATTGTTTTCATTCATTCTAATTAATTTAATCAAGAGTATATGTATAATACATAAATGTGAAATGAAACATGCCCTCGTTAACGCCGGATTGTCGGTTTAAATTCGTATATTTACTATTTAGGAGTTGGGTTTTAGTGAGAAAGAAAAAATTACCACTAAGATCTTATTTATAACTTCATTTTAACTAAATCATTAACATATCAAGGGAGAGAGAGAGTTAGTTTAATAATTATGGGTAAATTTTTAATTTTCACCTCATTTATGAATAAGTATATTTCAACTCTTTTCTTCTCTCTATTTTCATTATTACAATTAATCAAGGCATGTACTACCTCTACAAACTAGTCCTATATTTTAATACAATTTATACTAAAATTTATTAAAAATCATTAGATAAAAAATTAAATATGAACCATCCAGGATCCTATTTAGGCGGGCTTAGATGGGAGGCATACATCCCGTCATGCATCCCGAAACGCATTGGATATAGATTCGTGTGGATGAACATATGCACTCATTAGCAATATCGGTGGTATAATGATATACTGCAGTCCGGTTTATAAATCTCTTTTAATAAATCACAAATACCAAGGAGAGGTAGTTAACTTAATGAATTATAGGATAAATTTTTCAACTTTGCCCTCATTTATGAATGAGTATCTTTCAACTTTTTCTTAAACTCTTTATTTTTGTTGGTACAATTAATATGGCCAAAATTGTCACAATCTCATTTTATTACTTAAAAGAGAACTTATAAATAAAACCAATTTTTTTGGTCAAGAAGAGTGATATTTACTATTGAGGAGCTTTTTTTTTTGAAATTTTGTGCCTCGAGTACCGTTGTTTTCTCTTTACTCTCCATGGAAAAATTCAAAATTTCTACCGCCAAGCGGCTAAAAGGGACTAACACCATAATCAAAAGTTTCCCAACAAAAGAAAATACAAACATTCGGAGAAGTTCATATATACCTAAATGTAAATGCGTATCTAAACGAACTATACGTATTTATGCGTAGATGTTTGTCTACCCACTCCGATCATATATATTTGTGTGTAGTGTGCGTATACACCACATCAGAGTTGTAGGCCCCTTTGCTTGAATTCTCTTTAAAGATATCATAATCATCTGTCATTTAAGCCTACACACACACAAACAATATATAAGGCCTACCTTCCTCCATCCGCCTCTATCCGTTTTACACATACACATTATTCTCCAAAGCGCCATGCAACCATTAATCAATTTTCTCTTATTTCTTGTTCTTATCTTCCTCTTCCTCTATCCCGTTACTGGCATCCTTCATAACCTTATCGTCTTTATCATGATTTAGGAAGAAGAGAAAATGGGAAATATTGAATCATCTTATTTCACCCGAAAATGTATGATCTGAGGCCTTTATATAGGCCTTGATAAATGATACATAAACTACAAATATGAACTACTGTTCGATTATTCTTTCTAATGAAAATTGTTACAATTAACAAATTAATTACAACTAACAAACTAATTATATACTCTATTACCCCCTCGCCGGAGCGTGAATGTTGATCATGCCCGGCTTCTGGCAAAAATAGTGAATGAAAGGAAGAAGGAGGCTAAAGCCTTAGTGAAAATGTCGATAACCGATCCTCGAGATTTAATAGGAAGAAGATGAATCAAACCACTATTGAAGTTTCTCACGAACAATGTGACAATCTATGTCCAAGTGTTTAGTACGCTCATGAAAATTGGGATTTGCAAGCAATGTGTCTTCTTGCATTGATTATCACAATACATCTTCGCGGCTAAGAAGGAGGCAAACCGAAATCCCTCAATAAATGAGAGAGCCATTGTAATTCACAAGTAGTTGCTGCCATGGCACGATATTTATTTGTTGCCCGAAGAATGGGGTAGAAAGCGCAGGTTGTTTCTTAGATCGCCATGTAATCAATGCTTGATCAAAGGAAACCTACAAAAACCAGCTTTATGGAACGTCTAGTATCAACACAAACCAAACCTATTCCAATCATTTGAAAGCACTTAAGTTTAGTATTGGAAGTAGATTTGGAAAGAAAAGACCACTGAGCAGGGAGCACCCTTGAGATACAAGTAAAACTCGATGTAAACATTGTAAATGAGCGTGGAGTAGGTTCTTTGAATAAAAGCTGACTCAATTGTTGAAATTGACAAATGATAAGTCTGGACGAGTATTAGTAAAGGTAAAGCAAGCGACCCTTTCAATGTACGATCATGAGAACAATCCAAGTAAAGGAGTGCGAGAATCCTTAGAAAGCTTTTAAATCACGAGTCGTGGTGTTTTAGCGAGGTTTTACAATCTAAAATCCGACGCATCCAATAATAGGTCTAAAGCAAATTTACGTTGACAATAAGAAATTTCGGAAGAATTACGAAGCAATCTCCAACCCAAGGAAGTATTTTACATCACCAAGATCCTTGATTTTGAACTTATCATCAAGATATGTCTTAATACGGTTAATCTCATCCAAATCGGTACCACTCAAGGATAATATCATCCACATGGCTTGATAAAGCGGTAAAAGAAGAAGTAGTATTCTTCAATAGATGTGGTCAGTTGAGATTGGTGGTACCCACGGAAATAAAAACCTTAGACAATTTAAAATACGTTGTCGACTAATTTGTTGAGCCAGCAAAGAAGGAATATTTGCAACTTACAAACTTTAGATGAAGAAGAGACAACCAAACCGGAGGAGGAAGCATATACACTTCTTAAATAAGGTCCCATGTAGGAAAGCATTATTAACATCTAATTGCTTTCAAATGCCAATTATGATCAGCTGCGAGATTTTAGAAAGGAAGCCGTAGTCAATTTTGCAACGGTGAAAAGGTGTCATTATAATCAATACCCTCGACCTTATTATAACCTTGAGCAATAGCGACCACCCATACCGATTAAGGGAACCATCGAGTTATACTTCTTAGCGAACATAACTTCGCGATAGGTAAAACTATAGGAAGGTAAATCAAAGTCGCTTGGGTATGATTTTCTTTATTAGGGCAAGTTCGGCATGAATAGCATTTTCTCGAACCTGCGTTTTGAATAGCTTTTTAGTAGGTTTAAGAATATCATACAGTGAAATATATCATTAAAATGATGATATGAGTAGATATTTGATGATAAGAAAGAACATGAGAAGTGGATAATATATACCTTCCTCGAAGAATTTTTAAAGTTTGCAATTGAAAGTAAAGTTTTAATCTTGCGAGATAAGTGGCTATACGATGAGAACCTCTGGATCGACGTGGTAAGGTAAATCGAAATAAAGGAGGGAAGGATTTCGGAGTATGGAGACCGAGAAAAGTCTAGAGGAGGTGTAGCTTTGGGTAAGGGAATGGAATCCAGTCCATCACGGTGAGAATCGACTTGGAAAAAAGGGAAAGCTGATTCTCAAAAGTGTTCATTGGAGATACATGAATCTTGCCCTAGTATGCAATTAAATTGTAACAAAACCTTTAGTACCAGATCTTATAGCCCGAAAAAAATACATTTATTAGCCCTTAGGAGTCAAGCTTGGTTCTATTTTGTAAAAGGGTGGAAGAAAAACGAAGACATCCAGACTTTTATGCTAAAATCGGAATTTTAGTAAAAAAGCATTTCAAGGACTTTTATTTTCCAAGAAAGTCGAAATAACGATTAATGAATAAATCGCATGAGTAATGGCATAGGACGAAAAACCTTTTAGCAAATTAGCTTGGAAAGAAAATACAGTGACATTTAGAATATGTTGGTGTTTTACGTTCTACTTTGCTATTAATTCAGAGTTTCAATGCCCGATGTTTGATGAAGAATGCCCTGTAACAGCAAAAAAAGTCGAGTCATTTGAAACTCTAAACCATTATCGGTCGAATAATACGAGCGAAGTATGAAATTGGTAGAAACCAAGCAATAAATTGTTGAATATAAAAAATGGGACTACGGTTGTTTTGAAGTAAATAAAATCTTATATATGGCGAATGGTAAATGACAATTTTAAAAAAATACCGATGACCATGAAGCGAAGGTAAATGATAGGGACCCCCGAATATCCATATGAACTAAACCCGAAAATTTTTATTAGATGTAGTAGTGCTTTACAGGAAATGGCAACTTTCGTTGGCTAGCAAAATGACAAATGTCTGACAATCAAGTGAAGGAGCCTTAAGTCATAGGTTGGACACTTGTTTATAGGCGAATATAAAGCATGTTTGGATAAATGGCCTAAGCGAAAAGTGCCCGAAGATCAAAGGAATCGGACTTGTCATTAGTTGAAACATTCTTGACAAAGTGGAGGGAACCATATCACGCTTGATTCATTATGTATGTCACTTGATGACATGGTGAACCAATCATCTTCTCACGAAGGTAGGAGGCGAATGTGGCGATGGAGTGTTGAAAAGTAACAATACAAGACAGAAACTTAGTAAAGCTTAGCGAAATCAAATTAAATCTGAAATTGGGACATACAAAACATCTGAATAATAAAGATGTAGAAAAATGAATATTGCACTTATTTATATAAAGCGCTGCAGGGTGCCATCGGTGGGTGTGAGTGGAGGAATTTGCTTATAGAATGAAATAAGGGCTGATTAGAACAAATATGATCGGTAGCTCATGAATCAATGATCAAGAGTCGAATATGGAATAAGAACAAATAAAGGGATATGCCAGTGGTGGAAATCTCTTTTTGAGCGGAGACGAAGGTTTCATTGAAAGAGAGGCGAGAGGGCGTTGGAGAAACACCATCGGCAGCCACCAAGAGCAAGGAGCTTATGAAGTTCAGGTGAAACCATAGGAAGGATTAGCTGTTTGAGAAGGCTCGGTGGTCAGGCCGAGAAGACTAATCCAAGCGGGGATTTGTGAGTTCTTATTTGAATGCAGTGATCATATGTTACCATAGCACATAAACAGTGTTTAATCTTAAAATCCCATAGCCAGAGACATTTGCCAAGTGAAGCAGGCTAATTTGCCAAGAGGATATTGGTTAGAAACCAGGAGGTGGTATGGAAGACAAGGAATGGCCATGCTTTTAGCGATGCTATCATTTCTTGTTGTTGGTTTAGGGCAAAAACGGTTGGTCCCAGGTAAAGGATCCGTTAGCATAATGCGAGACTTAGCAAGGTGGAAAATCGATCATAAACCTTTAAAATTAACGAATCACATAATCCTGATCTCTATGGTTCTTATACAGATCAAGTGCACCACAAGAACAACCAGAGTTTGAACGTCCAACAATCGGCCGAAAAAGTAGAAACTCGTCCATGTATTTTCAAGCGTGTAAAATAGTCGCTTCTACGTTGGATCGCCTTGTTCAAAGCCTGAATCTCCTCACGAAGATCGGCGAGGCAGGAGCATCATTACGAGAAAACCTTGCATGAAGATAATCCCGCGCATCAGGAGGCCTTACGATCGATCCACAAGATATGCATGAGAGAGTAGATGATGAAATCGAGCAGAGTTAGCCAGGAAAGCTTACCGTCGTATTCTGAAGCGTTCCCGTACCGGATATAATGGATCCGAATTGTGGAGCAGAATCGATCATTGATAAATTGCAGCTTATTCTTGGAAACCAATGCCATTTTCCACGCCGTGCCCCAAGGAAATGGTAATTAGGAGCACCGAGAGTATCGGTGATACAAGAGAACCAAAGAAAGGTTCAAGTTTGGGTGTAAGTAGTAGGGATTGGCCATGGATTGAACGAATCGAAGTTGGTGATGGAGGAACTCCAATTACTTGTGAAGTGGTTTCGATTGCCGTTACAAAGAAAATATGGCAAGAAATCGGAGAAGAGCGAGCTGAAGTCAATCAAAGATGAGAGAAGCCCTGATAACAGAGCGAGAAGACCGTGATTTTGGCGGTTAGAGCCAAAAATTACATGAGAGAGAGAGAAAAACTCTGCTTAAACGTCACAGTGAACACGTGAAGCGGAAGAAAGTTTGAAAAAAAAACTAAAAAATTTAGAAGAAAAACAAGATGTCAAATACTATAAAGCTCGTCTGGCTATCATGATTTAGGAAGAAGAGAAAATGAAATATTGAATCATCTTATTTGACCGAAAATGTATAATTTGAAGGCCTTTATATAGGGCAAAATGATACATCAACACAATACGCTGACATTCAGTTATTCTTTCTATGAGAAAATTTATTTACAATTAACATTAATACAACTAATTAACTAATTATATACTCACTAATAGTCTTCGGCCTCCGAATAAGGGACATCTTTGGCGGTTGCTCGAAATTTGAGTCCTCGCATGAGCTCGCGGCCGAGTCGGCGTCAATTCTCTCCTGCGCCTCCATCGTCAACGCCGCCATGTTCTCCTTCCTACAACAACCTCACCTGTCCTTGTCTCCTCACCTTTCATCGTCATCGCAGGGCATACCCCATCTGCGGCTCTTCCCGGTCTGTAGCCTTCTTACTCGCCAGATTTTCAATGCTTATGCCAGGTCGTCCAAACTGCATTAACCGCCTACAAGCTCGACCACGGCACGGGATGACTTTGCCTAACTCGGCGATATTTTATTAAACAATTAATTGAAGAGTTCTTGGAGCAATGAGGCGGCAAGTTTGATCAGCAGCAGAAATGGGCATGGATGGTTTAATTCACAATGTTTATGAAAGAGAACCAACGTCTTAAAGGCGTCTTTGGAGACATCCAGATGGGAGTGTATAAGATGTTCGAAACGACTCGTTGGCAATATGCGGGGGTATGGCGCGGTGCTTGGGGATTTGAGTGCTAGCGAGTGTCGAGTTGTCTCTTGTTAACGGATCGGACAGCTCAGAAAAGTGTGGGCCCGCCAGTGGGGACGGATATACTTGGCCAAAGTGCTATGCGCTACTCGAAGGTGGATATTACTTACCCGGTGGAAACGGTAGCGGCTCACTTCATTCGTGAATAGTGGTGGTTAATAATGAATCCTCTCGTCATTTGCAACGTCTTTTCCACGATTATTAAATTAATGGAAATGTAAATTGAATGTGTAGGTGAGCATAAAAACAAGAATAAGAACAAAAGGAACTTCAGAACACACTTGCAATAACGAGTTGGACTCATAGCAGAGGTGGCTCTACTCATCATATTCATTTCATTCTTGATCAAGTTGTCCAAAAAGGAAAAATGTATATTCTTTTAATGGAAAAAACCAATATGTATTTAATTTATTTTTTTATCTAAATAATATCATTTGTGGACAATTAACACTCTTGCAATGTTTTCCTCTGCTAATTTATTGGAGCTTTTGGTGGCCATTGTTTTATGATTTTAATTTCTTGGCCATCTTATTTGTATTTTAGTTCTCAATTAAGTCATAGAAAGATGTGGGTATTGTGAAGGAAAATAAAGGAGAAAGAGAAGGCAAGTTTTCCTCTTCACTTTTTGAACATGATTAATGATATGAATGAACCACTTTACTCATCCAAAAACTTAGCTTCATATTAGTGACTAGTGAGGAAATTTTTTTTTTTTTGGGGTTCAAAATTAATTTAGTTCCTCATTCTTTGCTAGCATTTAATGCAACTTATAGAGTTCGCTATATATATATATATATTTTATGTTAATTGGTAGAGACGTGATTGATTTGAATTCTTCTTATTGAAAAATGAATGAAAATGTTTTTCATTTTTATATTTATTACGAGAGTCAGTATAGGGCTAGATAACATATTAAAATAGAGTACATGATAAGGCGCCTCAGAATTTTTAAAAAAATGATTAATGTATAATAGAACAATAATATTTTAAATTTTTAAATTTTTACTCAGTGAAATCGGGGACTTAAACCTTTGATGTTATTTTGAATGAATAAGAAAGCATGCATGTTAAAAATGATAATTAACAACTTTAGTGACAACCTTCTTTTGGTAATAAACCACACAACGCCTGAAAAATATTACATATAGGATCGTTGAATTACAGTCTTACACTTAATTCAATCGTCAATGATCAAATAATTAAAATTCTGCAATTTGAGGTCAAAAAAATACAATACAAATTATGAAAGTCATTTACTTTATAAATAAATAAAAAAATCGTTCCACGCACTTTTAAGTATATGTATATGATGAGTCAATTTATAATCCTTAAAGATTAGGATTAATGTGCAAAAATACAGTTATGTTTTATCACAAGGAACGTCTAACACATAGTACTTTTTTCAGGTGTAAAATGTACATATTGATTATAAATTAATGTAAATCTTAGTTTTGTAGTTAAGTTTGACTTTTTTTTCACGGGATGATAACGTGGTTTCAAGTGCAAAAATCTGCTGTATTGTTTAGCAAAAGAGCGTTAAATACCAAGTTCTTTTTCAATTTAATAATTTTATTTTAATTGAAGAGAAAATCATTATTTGTATAATTCCTGAAAAGTCCAAATTTTTGTTAGTTCAAGCCTCTCCTCCCGGATCCGAGATCGAGAAGCAGATTGTCCCATTCACCCCCGCTGGCAATTCCTCTGGACCCGTTCAGCCCTCTTTCTCTTTCTATACTCCGACTTCCTGGGGTTTCAGGTTATTTTCTTCGTTTGTTTTCACTTTCAAATTTCTGATTCAATTAGCTTACTAAGATTGCTTAGTCTTTTTATTAATATGAGATATCAAACTGGTCAGGGAAGTGAACTTACGATCTGAATGTTTGTGGACTTTGAAGTTTATCTGTGGTGTGATTTTGGATTATCTTATCATTTTCTTCTTGATTCTTTTACTCTTTGATGCTTTATGTTGTGAATTTCTGTCATTTAGTAATGTCTCGTGTTTTTATTTGCTGCTCTAGCTTCATATTACTTTTCACGAAGGGGCTATGTGCTTGGTTGTCTATTTGCTCTTTAGTTTGTTTGTTTGTGGATTATGTCTTTACTTTATTTGCTCTTGAAATGCATTTGTAATAGAAGCGCGGATCAAATTTTAAGACCAGTTTCATTTGATCCTATCTGTGGTTTATATATATATGGGTATAATTGATTTAATTGTTAAATTAGCCAGATATATATCTTCAGAGGAACGTTAGAGGAGGATGATGTCCTTTCTGCCTCATAGCTTGCATAATTTTGGCTCTAAAAATGGAACTTTGTTGGATTTATATCACTCACGCCTGTTTGAATTTTGACTGACCAACCCTTTTGTTTTTGCCTCATTGGTTTGTTTAGGTGATTGTTGGTGGCCCAATTTCCGTTCGTGCTGTAGCCGCTGCTGCTCCTGCAGCTGCAGGTGGCGATGCTCCGGTTATCGAGGAAGTGGAATAATGGTCAACTTTCACGTTGTTATTAGAGCTTAATCAGTTATATTATTCTAATTCGATCTCTCTGCTTTTCGCACATTTTAATTTTAATGGAAAAGTCTTTTGTTCTCAAAGAGACAGAAATTGTGTATTCACTACAAAAAAAAACGACAATTAGTAGCGGTTAAAATGACCTGATTTGTAGCGGTTTTAAGCGCAACTAATGACATTTGTAGCGGTTCGAAAAACGCGACAAAATCCCTTTATGTAAGCATATTTGTAGCAGTTAAAAAAAACCGATACTACATACATATGAACATTTACTATATACATTGCGGTTTTAGAATAACCGTCACTAAATGGTGGGGGTGATGTCTGTTTGAGGGCTTAGTCACGGTTTGAAACCATTCTACAAAATAATGTTTTGAAAATTTTACCGCCAATTAATTTTTATTATTTTGAATATTTGTCGCGATTATAACGCTACTACAAAGTTTCCGCCATTTTTGCCAAAAAAATTTGCCGCCATGTGAATATTTGTAATGTTCAGCCATTTTTTTGAAACTTTTTTCCGCCATTAATCTACTTTTTGAATATTTGTAGCGGTTTGAAACCACCACTAAAACAGCTACAAAATAATCCGCCATTTTCTCCAAGCAAATATTTGAAAATTAGTAGCGGTTAAAGTAACAACTACAAATTCATATTTATTAAAAAAAAAAAACTATTATTTATCGACGTAATTAAGTAATTATTAATAGTTTATCTTTTTAATAAAAATAAAAGGTATTAAAATATGAAATTTAAATATATAAGGTGCTTGTATAGATGCAAAATAATAAGAATATGTAAGTATAATAAGAGCTAATAATGAGATAATTAAAATAATGCGATTGTTTAAAAATATGTGTACAAATCATTGAATAATGTATGTGGAAGAATAAGGAAAGTTGAAAAATATATTCCGTTCAATTGCAAAATAACAAACATTGATTAGTATGAGAAACATTAGAATAATTAGTATGAGAAACATTAGAATTGATCCGGTTACACGGCATTTACCCCCACTTCAAACAGTTTTACCCCTATTCCAAAACGTAAAAATATTTGAGAAGACGAAGAGAAAGAATCGTGGGTAGAAAAAGAAACTTATGCATATTAAATGAGGTTGGGTGGAGGTATTTATGGTGGTGTCTGTCACAGCATTGTAGCGGTTGAGGTCGCACTTTTTTTACTTGGTTACTATTATTAGTAGCGGTTTGTGGGGCGTGTTTGTAGCGGTTTATATCTTCTCCCGATTCTCCCGAATGTTTGTAGCGGATTATATAACCATTACAAATTATGTTCTGAATTTTTTTTAAAAAAACTTGATAAAAAAAAAGATTGCATATTATTGTACATAGGCATTAAGTGTTTCTCTCAATCTTCTTCGCCATATTTATATAAAGAAAGTTTCCATAAAATGTTACGCGTGAGATGAATACGTTTGAACACAATTAAAACTTTAGTTAAATGTTTCTATTTCATAGCGTAAATTAAAAGCATCTAGAACTATAGGTAAATTGTCATCAAATACAGGATGAAGTCTTGAGGCGGCGGTGGGAGCGGCTCACAATCTGGCGGCGTTATCACCATCGCCCATGTCCTAAAGTCCGAGGCTTTAAGTGAACCACCATATTCCAATCCTTGTGCCTCTCATCGGCGACATAATAAACCTGATGGGCCTACGAGGCAGAATATACGGCTCGTCATCTTTAGAATGACCACAGTGAATGAGGTAGGGATAAATTCCTGAGATGTGATGCCTAAGTCGAAGTCGAGTCGTGAGTCCCACACAGACGTTGTGTTATTCGCCCCACAAACACTTGAACAACATCCACGGTGAAAAGCCTGTGTAACTTATCCACACCACATCAAGAAGCTTTCCGTAATACGGGACATCACCGAAGTACATTGTTTGATCGCTAATGCTCGCATAACTCCTCGTCCCAAACGTTCCATATACACCAGAGTTTTGGGTCAGCAATCCCTGATCTCGTGAGACGATGCAAAACTTAAAACCATTGACATTGTATGCCGTAAATCTTAGGGCGTGGTCAAAACAGGCCTAGCATGAGCTCTGGGATTACGGTGAGTGCGGGTTGTGGTGATTCATTATTCTTCTCCTAAACCAACCACGGGTTCTCTGTGGACCTTTCTATCAATTTCGGAGGTATGTCGTATACGGATCCTCAGTTCACGCTTCACATAACTCCTGAATTCCCTACAATTAAACATGCAATGAAATGTGAGTATGTATAAAATGTAGGAAATATATATATGTATGCTGAAATCCTTCTTTTGAAGGTACGGTTCAACTTTGGTGCAATTAATCAAGACATGTCTATGTGCTTGGAAACTTCTCAAGTCTTAGTGACAAAATTGTGTCGTTTCGTTTTATTTGTAATACTAGGTTGTGGTGATGTAACCGCTATAAATCACACGCAACAAAGTCAGCGCCACTTTGTAGCGAGTTATACACAAATAACCGCTACAAAATTACCGTCACAAACATTCTCGCCATTGCGCGCCAAGGTGGCGCCAAATTTGTTGCGGTTTTTGAGTCAACCGCTACAAATATAGCTGAAGTCATGTCGTCATGGCTTAGTTACTATTTAGTGGCGTTTTTAGGACCATTACCGCTACAAAATGGTATTTTGTAATGGTTATTCTTAACCGCGACAAATAGCCGTGACAAAAGATGGTTTTTGTAGTGATTGGATTTGATCGAGATAATGATTAGTTTTTTGGTTTATGTTTTGAACTCAATAAGCGATGTTTGTGGCATGGTGTTTTATTTTCGTTCCTTTTTGTTAAGTTTTGTATTTAAAAAATTTTCTTGAGCATTTCATATTGATTCCCTTGAAATCTATAATTTTCATCGGGTTAGCTCGATCGACCCTAGACTCGTCTTGGGCAGGTTTAGTGGCCAATACGGGTTTCAAAACCTTGGTATTAACTAATGTTGATAAATCAACCACTCTCAAGATGAAATTAATTAATGCTTATGTTATGGAATCATACAAGAGGCCCGTTGACCATGCAAGCCCAGCAAAGACAATGTGACAGAATCCTCATAATCGGGTAAAACGCTAATTGGCCTATAATCAAGGCTATAATCTCAAAATATGCGGAAATGCGCCTAAGACATGCAAAGAATACGGCTTTGAAATGTGGGCTTAGGGAGCGCACAAAGCCACAGGACAGGAAACCCTAAAGGTAATCGATAGCGACTTCGCAAGTGCCGAGTCGTTACAAGTAATAAAGTAGTGAGAAAAAGATCGTCCCACGAGAATAGTACTCCAACCACTAATTCGTTATTTCAGCTTTAGTTGGATCAATGAGTAATAGGGGGTGAGTTGTAACCAAACATAATTTTAAGGAATTTAATCAAGAACAAGCATTCAAGATTAAGAATCTCAAGAACGATTGTTTAGAAAAGATAATCAATAGAGATTGACTATTATTTCCCATGATTGACGATCAATTCTCTAAAACTAGACTAAGTCCCAATGTCTTGATGCTACCTTAGTCAGTTATCTTTAAAAACAACCTAATGTCTTAGTATTGTTTTGGAAAGATCAATGTATTTAAACCAGAATTATGAGATCGCATAAACTCGTAAGCCTATGTCTAGGTCATGCAACTCTATGACGAATTACCGGTTCTAGTTAAATGCACCAACATCTCTATTGTCATACACCAACCTATGAACAATCTAAAAGGTGATCAATCTTTAAGAAAGTTTTAAGCAAAGATAATTCATTCAATCATGGTAAATAACGTTCAATCGAGAATTCAAACAAATACTCAAATTCGCATAGGGTTCATCCTCGCCCTAACTACTAAAGAAGACTAGCCAAGCATGGCTAGGTTAACAAAATAGAAGAAGAGAGACGAAAATCGGAATTGTTCTTGCGTTCTCTTTCTTCCTTGGTAAATCTCGTGCTTTTCTTCCTTCATCCTTTCTCTCAAACCTTTGGTAAATACCGAAATTTAGAGAGCATAAGGATGTTATTTTCTTTCTTCCGTGCTTTTTGTTGCTTATCTTGTTTCCACTGGTGTCTCGTGTGTATCTCCCTTGTTCTTTATATAGAAATTCCCTTAGGTGACTTGGGCCGTGATCGATCTGTCTTAAATAAAAGATATGCAATATCCTTTTGAGATCTCAATCACCTCCAAATATTTTGTAATCCACTCTCTCATATCAAACAATTGATTCAAATTGATTTCCTTTTTTCTGTTCATTTCTCAATCAGCTAATAACTCTGCAAGATATATACAATAATAATAAATTTAATCCAATATATCTCGGAATTGATACTCATTTAATTATAAAATATGTACTTATCAAACTCTCCACACTTAAATCTTTGATTGTCCTCAAGCAAAAGAAAGAGAATTCATTATCTAAATGAGAATGACATTGTTTTTGAATTCCTTAAGCAATGGCGGAGTTTACCACCACACTCGAGATCATGTTATCAAAATTTATTCAGTTAATGTCTTATAAGAGTGGGTCACTAAGCCAATAGCCTTAAACAATCATAACAATCTCTTAACATCCCATGATCAAAGGCTTAGCTAGTAATAAGCACAACAATAAGATTAGTAGAAGAATATTATCCTACTTAGTTCCTCGAGAAAAATTCAAATGCCCTACTAAACCAAGCTTTGTAGTTAATTTCATAGGAATCCTCATGTAATAAATAACTTTTTTTTCTTTTTTATACTTTTCTTGAGCCGTTGTAGGTCCCCTTTTGACGCGACCCTGCACATGGGTGATGCAGTACCGGTTACTCCAACGGCACCTCAAGAGGCTTTTAGCTCAACTCATAACCCTCTTTGACCTTCTGGTTTGTGCGACCTGCACATGGGTGATGCGGCAACGGTTACTAAGTAGGTCTAGAGAAGTTATTGGAGTTGTGTTTCTCTTTTTTTTCTTTTTTTTTCATAATAACTCACTTGAGTCCTTTCCCTAAACAAAAGTTTTACTTGGCAAACAAAGGGCATAATCTCATCTCCTAGAGGAATCAGGTATCAAAATATTCAGAAAAAACTAATAATTTGTTGATCATATTCCAAACTAATCCCTATTCTCATAGTCCATCTCAGTTGCTACAAAAATTCAATGCTCGGGGCTTAATTGAAACATTCTTTTCCTTTTTATTTTTTACTTGATAATACTCTCTGAGATGGGGATGCTCAAAGTTAAGGTCAATCTGAACAAAAACTCAAAAAAATTTCAAGGGAATTCTTTTCAATTGAATAAGAACAAGCAACACCAAAGAAATCATATCCCTACCCCACACATAAATCAGACAGTGTCCTCAATGTCGGAACAATCAATAAAAGGAAAGGAACGAGTACTCCCTGGGGTAGGGCTCTAACTCGAGATGGGGTGCTCAGTCAAAAGTCATCGGAGTGGTCATCGTCGTCTCTCGTGTGACCGCACGATCGAATCATTGTCGTCCTCAGCTGGTTGACAACTAGTTGGGTCACTATTCTGCTTACCGGAGGGCATATGGTTGAATAGCCTTGTCCTTCCCCTTGCCCATTGTGCTCTTTGACAATCTTTTTTTTTTTGCACATATCCATAGAGTTGGCGCCTTGAAAGCCAACTTTATAAATTTTTTATTTTTTATTTTTTATTTTATTTTTTTCACATATCCGAGATTTGGCGCCACGGCGTAACTTCTGCCAATTTTTTAATTTAATATTTTTTTTTTTAGCATGGAACTTATAATTTTCTCCACACTTTTCACCTCCTTCCTATCCTACCAATAACTACTAAGACTAAATAAAAATGAAAAGAAAACTTATTGGGTTGCCTCCCAATCAGGCGCTTGTTTAACATCTTGAGCTTGACAGATATCACCTTAATTCTCAGCTTCCAGTGCCACAGAGGTTCTTCCTCTGTCAATGTCTCCACCATGGTAAGGCTTCAATCACTGCCCATTTACTTTGGCGTCATCTCGAACCTATTGGTGCAATGGCAATTGCACCAAAAGGTGTAACCTCTTTGACTACAAACGGTCGACCACCTAGACTTCAATTTCCTGGAAAAAGTTTTAAACGAGAGTTATAAAGTAATACCTCTTGTCCCGGATGAAACTCTTTTGGAAGAATCCTCTGTCATGCCATCTCTTTCTTTTTTTCTTGAATGGCAAAGGAAAGTGGTCCTTGCGAGTGGCATCATTCAACCTCCTACAATTTGACCCACACTTTTCACATCTCATGCAGTTCTAGTGGGTATCCATTCATTATTCTCATTACGCACTACGGTGATTCCACCCTTCTTCGGTACTACCTGTACAGGACTAACCCTCTTTGAGTCAGAGATAGGATAAATCATATCTGCATCTAACAGTTTCACCACCTCCTTTCTCACCACTTCCTTCATAGTCGGGTTAAGTCTCCTCTTTTACGAGTGCAAAATGAAGGACTAATCCCCTTTAAATCGGATATAGACCATCCTATGGCGGTCTTGTGGGTAGTCAAAACTTTCGACAACTTCTCTTCGTCGGTAGGTGACAACTCAGCACTAATAATAATGGGATAAGTGTCATCCTTCCCTAGAAAAAGCATACTTTAGAAGGGAGCTCCTTTAGTTCCACCTTAGGAGTAACGGGTGGCGCATCATAATCTTTCTTCTTCAGCTCCTCAACCTGTAAATCGAAATTCTCCTCTGCGAAACCTCTTCTTCCACTTGTAACAATTGAGCAAGATCATCTTCCATGGACTCATCTGAACCTTCTTGAAAAAGACTCTCATGAATGGCTTCGTCAACTACATCAATTCAGGCAGTCACTATTATCAGCTGGGTATTTCATGGATTAAAACACATTGTAAGTGACTTTCTCATCATTCATTTGAAACTCCATTTTCTGCCGACTACATCAATCTTCGCTTCTAGCAGTAGCCAAGAAGGGTCTTCCCAAAAGTAAAGGAAGTTCAGCATCTTCTTCCATGTTAAGAACCACAAAATCCACCGGGAATATGAATTTGTCCACTTTCACAAGCACATGCTCAATGACACCTTCTGGCTTCTTAATGGACCTATCCGCCAACTGTAATGACATCATAGTAGGCTTAATCTCTTTAATGCTGAGAGCTTTGAAAGAGATAAGGGTATTAAATTTATACTAGCTCCCAGATCACAAAGTGCTCTGCCCATATTGACATTCCCTATTGCACAAGGAATGCTAAAGTACCAGGATCTTTAAGCTTTGGTGGCAACTTAGTTTGAATGATGGCACTACACCTCTTTGAGTCAATGCCACTTTTTCGCCTCTTGCAACTTATGCTTCTTGGAAAGCAAATCTTTCATGAACTTTGCATAATTAGGCATATTTTCAAGAGATCCTGCAAAAGGAATGTTAATCTGCAATTTCTTAAAAATATCCAAGAACACGCATCATCTTGTTGCTTCTGAATCTGCTGCTTCAACCTTTGGGGATAAGGAGGTTTTGCATAAGAAGGAGTGGGAGACTTCTTTGCAGCTATCTCCTTTGGAACCTGCTGCACATTACATTTCTCAACCTCTTCCTCCTTTCTCGGACTTATCCTTCATCGAACAGATTTCTCAACCTACTGAACCACTATACCACTCCTTGTAGTTATGGCCTTACAATGCTCCTTTGGATTGACCACAGTATCACTAGGAAGGACCCTTGGCTTCTCTCTGCTATTTGCTTTGATAACTGACCAATCTGATTCTCCAAATTCCGGATCGAAGCCTCCTGATTTTTGAGAGTAGACTTTGTTTCATTCCGGAAAGCTTCTGACCCCTGTATGAATTCAGTAGTGGTAAGAGTCAACTGTGTCAAAGTCTTTTCCAGATCAGTAGTAGTGAGAGTCAACTGTGTCAAAGCCTTTTCCATATCGGTGGTGGTGGTTTGGTGGAACTGCTGAGGTCTTGCTTGGAGTTTATAGGAAAAGTTTGGGTGAGAATTCCAGCCCAGGATTGTATGTGTTGCTATACGGATTAAACTGATTCCTAGGAGGATTACCCATGTAATTAACCTCAGCTGTTTCTCTAGTAATGAATGCTGCACAATCTCCATTAGCGTGTTCCCCTTTGCAAAAATCACAAAGCAAAGGAGGCTGAGAAGTGATAGATGATACCTGAGAAGAGGCAAGCTGTTTAGTGATGGAAGCTAACTGCTGTTGGATCACCTTGTTTTGTTGGGCAATGTTCTCATTGTGAGCCAACATTGTATTGTAAGAGTCTAGCTGAAGAACTCCCCTCTTTGGTTGTGGAGTAACAATTTCATTCTCAAAGGACCCCATAGCCTCAAACAACTCCAATGATTCATCTGAGTTTTATTTTTAGCGTACCACCTCTTTCATGACATTAATCATCATCCTAGAGGACGGAAGCATCCCAATGAAGAATATTCTCACCTGATCATAGTATTGCAGCTCATGTTGTGGGCACTTCCTGAGCAACTCCTTGAATCTTTCCCAAGCTTCATAATATGATTCCCCATTGCCTTGAGTAAAGCAACGGATGTCTGACAGCAGCTTTGTATACAAAGAAGAAGGGAAAATTTTCTCAAGGAACTTTGTGGTAATAATGTCCCAAGTGGAGAGACTTCCATTAGAACAAGAACGAAGCCAAGCTCCTACTTTCCCGTCAAAGAGAAAGGAAACAGTCTCTACACGAATAGCCGCTTCAGAAACCCCATTCATCTTGATGGTATCACAAATCTGCAGAAAAGTCTCAATATGCTGATTAGGATCCTCTAAATCACTCCCACTAAAAGAGCGTTGTTGAACCAAGCTTATGAGGGATGGCTTGATTTCAAAATTTATTTGCATTCACACGAGGATTGACAATGCTAGTTGCAGCCCTGGCAGGATTAAGCGTCATGTAATCGCCCATGGTCCTTTTTGGAGGAGGAGGAGGAGGATCTGTAACATTTTCTGCCATTATAACCGGTTCAGTCTCAGTACTAGAGTTACTAGCCTTTCCTTTTCTCTGTTTAGCAAGTTTTCGGTTTCTCCTTGCTTGTCTTTTCAATTTCAGGATCAAATCTGCGGTGAATTTACATCGGTGGTACCTCGCATAAACAGAGTAGGAAAACAAAAGAAAAAGAAAAATCCAATCTAGAGTTTCAATAACTACTCTTAGTGTTGAAATAAAACTATTCCCGCAACGGCGCCAAAACTTGATAGCGACTTGGCAAGTGCACCGATCGTTACAAGTAATAAAGTAGTGAGAAAAGATCGTCCCACGAAATAGTACTCCACCACTAATTCGTTATTTCGGCTTTAGTTGGATCAATGAGTAATAGGGGTGAGTTGTAACCAAACATAATTTTAAGGAATTTAATCAAGAACAAGCATTCAAGATTAAGAATCTCAAGAGCGATTGTTTAGAAAAGATAATCAATAGAGAAAACGCAGGCTAGGGCATAGAAATCCCCTTATGTTCCTCCAAGTATTTGAATTAAATCCCTAATTGACTATTATTTCCCATGATTGACAATCAATTCTCTAAAACTAGACTAAGTCCCAATGTCTTGGCGCTACCTTAGTCCGTTATCTTTGAAAACAACCTAATGTCTTAGTATTGTTTGGAAAGATCAATGTATTTAAACCATAATTATGATATCGCATAAACTCGTAAGCCTATGTCTAGGTCATGCAACTCTATGACGAATTACGGTTCTAGTTAAATGCACCAACATCTCTATTGTCATACACCAACCTATGAACAATCTAAAAGGTGATCAATCTTTAAGAAAGCTTTAAGCAAAGATAATTCATTCAATCATGGTAAATAACGTTCAATCGAGAATTCAAACAAATACTCAAATTCGCATAGGGTTCATCCTCGCCCTAATGACTAAAGAAGACTAGCCAAGCATGGCTAGGTTAACAAAATAGAAGAAGAGAGACGAAAATCAGAATTGTTCTTGCGTTCTCTTTCTTCCTTCAAGATCTCGTGCTTTTCTTCCTTCGTCCTTTCTCTCTAAACCTTTGGTAAATACCGAAATTTAGAGAGCATAAGGATGTTATTTTCTTTCTTAGTGCTTTTTGTTGCTTAACGTCTTGTTTCTCGGTGTCTCGTGTGTATCTCCCTTGTTCTTTATATAGAAATTCCCTTAGGTGACTTGGGCCGTGATCGATCTGTCTTAAATAAAAGATATGCAATATCCTTTTGAGATCTCCAATCACCTCCAAATATTTTGTAATCCACTCTCTCATATCAAACAATTGATTCAAATTGATTTCATTTTCTGTTCCTTTCTCAATCAACTAATAACTCACAAGATATATACAATAGTAATAAATTTAATCCAATATATCTCGAATTGATACTCATTTAATTATAAAATATGTACTTATCATAATCTCTATAAATAGAGGAATTAACCTAGAAGGTGCGCATTCTCTATTCATCTATTTTACGATTCAATCACACTGAGCACACACCCCCACCCCCTTTTGGCTAAACAAAGTTTTCATATATGTCAATCTTGTTCTAATTTATCCCTATTGATGCTTTCTCAAGAATAATCAAAGAGGAGAGAGAATCGAGAGAATTAAGGAAGGTGACCAGGGTGTTTTAGAAAATGCATGCTATATTAACTAATTTAACCAACTTTTTTAATCTAATCAAATTAGGTAAATATGTTTTATATTGGTTCAACAGTCTCTTTTTGGTTGACTATCTTGGTTAATACGATATGATTGAAACTTCATAAGGGCATTTTATTTTGATTCGCATCAATGGATCGTTGATACAGCTTATTCTAGAAATTCACGATCCACAATTGCGTCTCAAAATGTGGATTTTCTGACGCACATCCTATAGTAGTTGCGGTCCGTTTAATTGTATTGCATGCGTTAAGCTCATCCTTAAGGAGAAACAAATGCTTGTTGTAGAAGTTGTTGCTTCTCTCTTTTCACCCATTTGAATCGGATCCTCCGCTTGTGCCTTCATATTTAGGTGGCTCACCCAATCTATCTTTTGCATCACTTGTTTGATATGTTGGTCAGCAGTGCCACTCTGTTGGATGAATCTTGTTGTGTTAATGTGACTAATCTCTGAACGAATGCTTACATACTGGTTTCACAAGGGTTTATGGTAGATAGCTCTTATAGTATGGTAAATCAATTAGAGTCTTTTGAAACTTGATATATATGTGTCCTGCTACTGTGAGTTATTATATTTCTTCAGCTTATTTCTGGATTTTGGGTTATTTCATGAACTCATACGCATACAAAGTGAGGTACTGGTTTTAGTATTTTTGGTTTAACCAGAAAAGCATTTTGGTACATACTAACAATCTAATATCAAATTTTTCCTTAATAATTTATGTGGCCTTTAAAGAATATACTAGAAGACAGAATTTTGTTATTTTTTTCCTTCTCCAAAGCCAAATTTTTTATTTTTGCTTGTTTGGTCAGTACACGCTGGAGAAGTTAGTTGATTTCTAACCCTAGTCTTGAGTTTGGCTTCTTTGTATTAGTGGTAAGTGGTGAGAAGGATCAAGATAGTTCTTTCATTTTTTTGGATGGCGTTCATTTAGTTCAAAATTTCCTTTTGTTTTACGTGAAAAGTTATCAATATTATTATCATAGCTCAGAACAACTCAGGTATCAGATTTGAGAAGATTGATGGAAAATGTTATCTGCTAGTTCGCAGTTCATAGATTCTTGTATGTCATTCAGCTAAGAAACCTCAGGATTACAAAGTTTTTATGTGGGGCATTTTTAAAAAGTTATTGGAGAATGAAAGGGATTTCTTTAAGCAGTGCTTCCCAGATTTAGAAGGGTGCCAAGACTCTGCCCGGATTTTTGTGGTATCAACTTGCCTTGACTACCTGGCTTTGTTCAAGTAGCAGGATCCAGTGGTTATTTTGGTCCTTACATGATTCTGCTTTGAACTTTGATTTTATTCTCCTTATTGTTAATTATTTATTTACCAGTTTGATTTCTTGTATTGTATCCTCTGTTCTGGGATCTAACTTCATTTGAAGCATCTAGTCATTCTGTTTTTGTGCAATCCATTTTTTCCTTTAGTATTGCATCCATACTCCAACGTCAAAAGAAGGCCATTGTCAAAGTGATAGTTCAATATTGATCTGTATTATGTTTGGGTGATTTCCGCAACTCAAATGATAGTTTGATTTATTTGCTAAGCATATCGTTTGTAAGATCATTTGTGAATTAATGGATCTGTTATATAGAGATTGCTATAGATCATGATTATTTATTTCCCTCAACGAGAAAACATTGTTGAGAAACATGTCATAACAATTAGCCATTACACCAAAGCTGTATAGGATGAGAAAAGAAGGGAGCACCCCATGCTCATCTTTGACAATAAATTTATGAATAATAACGAATACGTTGATCGAACCCCTTCCATGATAATTCGGTCCAATTAGCAATGGGCCTCTAAATGGATAAGGACAATATTGTTGATGAATTAGAGGCCTCTTAGCACTTGATCAATTTCTAATGAAGAAACCAATAATTGTTAGGAGCAAACTCCTTGTTGAATTCTTAATAGGCATATTGAAGCAACGAGAAATGGCTATCGTCCTTAAGAAAAAGCTCTACTCTGGTTCCAACTTCGTCAGAAGAAGATGATCATATTAGTAGAAGTTCTAAGAAACTCGAGAATGATAATGGTGAAAGGATGGAGGAAGAATGGCCAAGATTGGGATTTACTGAGAAAAACACAGAGGGGAGTAGGTCGTTTGCAGATATTCTGCAGGGTATCAACCAATCTGATGGAAATAGTGAAGATCAGAATGCTTTGGCTAAAGGCATGCTCTCAGATGATACTGTCTGATTCAAAACCACTTTGTGTAATTATCGAAGATAAAAACAGGAACTTCCCCACGTTTGTTTTTTCGAGAAAATAAAGAAACGTCTTTATAAAGCATGGGATAATGCTGTAATTGTTAAATTTCTTGGAAGGAATATAGGTTATAAGATTCTTCTCTCCATACTCCGGTCATTGTGGGCCAAGCGAGGTGTCATCCGTTTGATCAACATTGGAAATGGCTACTTCGTAGTTAAACTTACAAATAAAGATGACTATTTTCATGCTTTGACCGGAGGCCCCGGGTGCTATTTGATCATTATTTGATTCGTGAGGCCATGGGAACCTCAATTCAACCCGAGGAGAGCTACAATCAACAAGGTGGCGGTGTAGGTCGAGTTCCTAAGATTTCTATGGAATACTATGACAGAGATGCTCTTACTTGGATCGGCAATCGGTTGGGTGATATAATCAAAGTGGATATACATACCTCCGACCAACTTAGAGGGCACTATGCTCATATGTGTGTTGGTGGATCTAAGCAAACAGCTCGTGGGTCGGTATCACATTAGATGGGCGAGACTACATGGTGGAGTATGAGGGACTTCATGGTCTATGTACGGCTTGTGGAATTTACTGGGCATCATGACGATCACCGTAGCATGGGGTAAGATAAAGAATACGGGTGTTGATCGGGATAATAATGTGGAAAGAAATATTAATGGCTCAAAGGTTCTGTGGAAGAAATAAATAGTGGGCAAGAAGAGTGGCGAGTCGTGCAAAAACCCAGCGCATGAAGAACGAAATCAAAATGAAGGAGGTGTTGATCCAAAGTCGGCCTCACAGTTCGAGATACGAGGTGTTGCTCGCGAAAAGGAGAGAGAAGAGACGAGTGGGAGGTGATGATTGAATATTATTACACTTATTTGTATCTCTTGGTGAATAAATTTAGGAATGTTTGATTGATAAATCATGGATTTTGTTACTTAATTGGGCTTTGAGCTTTTAATTGGATTGAACTCATTTATTATGATTAAATTCCATATTTACAATGATTTAGTATTTTCGCCATAACTTTTGATCTAGATATCCGATTAGCCTGATTCTTCTTTCCTTTTTTAGATGATTCAGAGATCTACAATTGTTATGAAGACTTGGAAGACTGATTCGGACAAGAAGATGGATGAAATTGGAGCTAAAGACAGATGCATTTTCTGGATTTTTATTTTGCCCGAATTTTGTAATAAAAGACCAATCTTTAGAGATTTCCTATTTATTAGAGGTTTCCTATTTGTTAGTGGTTTCTATTTTTAGATATTTCTTATTTATTAGAGGTTTCCTATTATTAGGGATTCCTATTTTTGTTTAGTCATCTCTCTCCAATATAAGGAGGTTAGATGGTGGCTACAAAGACATTCTCACATATTGTAAATATTCTATATTCTACATTATGTCTTTTATGATTTTTAGATTAAATTAGAAGCTTTTTATTTTCTTTGAAGTTGTTCATCATGTTCTTCTTCATCTTTTCTTCTGCGTTTTCCTAGCCATGCTTGGCTAGCTTTTGTGGTTGACCCGTGGATTGAGGATTACGTGAATCCGAGGGCCCGCACTTCAATCGATAACGTAATTTATTTCGTTTATTTTAATCGGATCCGATTATGATTGCGGAATGAGTATTAGATTTAATACCCGATTGATATCCCAAGGACATAAGTCGGACCGGGTCACGAGAGCGTTGTGCGATCGCACGGCGAGTTCGCCGTGAGTTCGATCAAATGCTAGGCGATCGTCTAGTCGAGGGAGTTTTTGGATAAATGCGGAGATTTCGGTTTGTCCAGAATCAATCACAAATTCGATTATTATGTTTTTGCACGATGAAGGTTATAGAATCCCAATTACGGGTTAATCATTTTTATCTAATTAATCTCATTTTCTTATTTTCTATTTTATCTTTGCTTCATTTAAATTACATTTCTATTTTAGTTTATTAATTTAAAAATCAAAACCCAATCCCCCTTGTTTTCATTTCACTTGCATGACACTTAGATTACTTAGGATTCAATAAAAGGCTCCTCGAAAAGAGAGAACGATCCTAGGTTTTGCCTATACGCAATCCTTGGTTAATTGTTGATTGTGACCCCAAGGCTAATGACAAAAGGTCTTCATCGTGGAGGGGAAGCGGTGAAGGATTTGGGAAATATGGGGGTTGTGATTCGGTCGAGAGGATGCAAGTTTGGGGACACCCAGGAATGATGGCTATGGTGTCGTACAGGCTAAAGGGAAAAACGGTGGGAAGGCTAATTGGAAGATGAAGGGGAAGCAAGGGAAAAAGAGGTTGAGAGTGAAGCTAGGCAAAGGGCTCAATGTGCGAGAAGAGAAACAGGGAGTATACGAGAGGGGGACGGTAGGTCAGGGTGATGGAGAAAGATGTTGAGGTGGCATTAATGTGAGGGATAGTTGTCGGAGCGGGGAGAGGGGTACGATGGGAAAATTGAGCCGATTGTACTGCTATTCTCGAAGTCTTAAACGATGTTGGGCGAGATATTGGTTCCCCCAAATCTAGATACAAGTGACCACGCTATAATACCGGTGGATCCCGGGAGAGTGGGCCGGAGGTGGGAGTTGGGCCTGCATGCGCCGGTTGGCAAGTTTTGGTCGACTCAGAGCCCATGGAGCCGAATGCGGCATGGAGCCGGAGTGCGGTCCAGTTCCCAGAGACAACAGATTTGATCGAGCCGGATTGTGGGCCATGCATATACAAGGCTGATCTCTTGGTCTTTGTGTTATTGCTTCATATTTAGTGGTTTATCTTGATTTGGGTATTGCCTTAAGTAGTGTATTTTAATAAAAAAGAAATAGTTTATTTTGAAAAAGTAAATTGTTTTAGTTTTTGTTTTAATGTCTTTTAAAAATATTATTTTTTGGAATGTGCGTGGGGCTTGTGGAGTCACTTTGTTAATAATATCCGCCTTATTTATGCCAAGTCTACCCTTGTCTTATTCTTTTTGCGAGAGACGAAATGTGAGTCTCGTGGATCGCCTTCGGTGTGTCTCTAAACTTGGTTTTGATGGTCTTGCGTGTGTGCCTAGTGTTGGTAGATCGGGGGACTCCTTGCGGCTTGGAAGTCGGCGCTCATTGAAGTGAAGTGATTACTCTTGATCGGCGGTTGATTAATCTCAAATGTCTCTTTCCTAATGATAGGTGGTTCTGTGACGGCGGTGTATACGATTCTGACGAAGGCAAAAACAGGAGCTATGGTGCAATCTTGCAAATTTAGCTTATTCGATGGCTTATCCATGGACCGTAATGGTGATTTTAATGATATTGCCCGTGCGGCCGAGAAGACGGGGCCTAGGCGGTCATGAAGCTAGATTCTCTCTATTCTCGGATCGTATGAGGAACCGTAATCCGATGGTTTAGGGTGTTGGCCCTAAATACACTTGGAGAGGGCCTAAATTAAATAATGGTAGGCGGCATTATGAATGATTGGACCGTCTTTGTTGGGAATATTAATTTTCTTTCTACTTTTCTCGAGTGCTCGGTCCAGTATTGCCCCGTACTCGGTTTTCGATCATAATCCTATCTCGTTTGAAATGTGTAGATCATGAATTGGTTTATGGTGGTGATCGTCCTTTTCGATTTGAAGCTAGGTGGATTAGTCATGAGAATTATTCGATTTCCTTGGTAATGTGTGGGAGCGCGGTGTAGATCTCACCAATTCTCTTGTCAATATTCAACCGCTCCTTAGGCAAAGGGAATAAGGATGTCTTTGGCATGATAGAACAAAAGAAACAGAAGATATTGAATCGTTTGGGTGGCATTCAAAGAGCAAATGTACCTCATTCGGACTTTCTCTGTAAGCTTGAATTTGATTTGCGGGAGGAATTGGAGAGACTTCTAAGACTTGAGGAGATTAAATGGTTTCAAAAATCCAGGAGTGATTGGATTACTAAGGGGGACAGGAATACCAAGTACTATCATCTAAAAGCTACTATGAGAAATAGGCGGAATAAGATTTTGTCTCTGAAAAATGATGCTGGAGTTTGGATTGATGACGCTGGAGAACTCAAAGATATGGTTGTGAACCATTTTAAACAAATTTACCGTGCTAATCTTGGTAGCATCTCGATATGGTTACTCTGACTACTTTTCCTACGATTGAGCCACGGATTCTTTCCCGATCTTGGTGGTTTTCCCAATGTTGTTGAAATACGTGCAACGTTGTTTGCTATGGGTAGCTATAAGGCGCCCGGTATTGACGGGTTTCCGCCTTTGTTTTATAAATCTAATTGGGACATTGTGGGACCTACTCTTTGTGACTTCATTGTAAAAGTCTTCAAAAGAAGTGCCAATTTTGGAGGCTAATAAAACCATTATCTCATTGATCCCGAAGAGGGATAATGTGGAATTGGTTTCTCACCTGAGACCATCGCCTTATGTATGGTTCATTTCAAATGTGTCACTAAATTAATTGCTTTGCGTTTAAGGGGAGTTATGAATGAACTTGTGTCTCCTTTCCAATCTAGTTTTATTAGAGGGAGGTGCATTCAGGATAACATCATAGTGGGACAGGAAATTCTTCATATTATGGGCAAGACTAGAAGCAAGAAGGGGCTCATGGCTATGAAAATTGACCTGGAAAAAGCTTATGATAGGATAAGTTGGGATTTTTTGAGAAAAGTGTTGTTGGAGGTCGGATTGGATATTGATTTTATCAATTTGATCATGGATTGTGTTTTCTTGGTCTCCTACAATGTCTTATGGAATGGGTCGAAACGGAGTTTTTAGGCCGCCGAGAGGCCTTGAACAGGGGATCCTATCTATCCTCCGCTTTTTGTCCTATGTATGGACAAACTCTCTCATCTAATATGTGATTATGTTGGAGACTACATCGGAAACCTATCTTTGTAACGAAGGAGGGCCCTAGTGTGTCTCATTTAATGTTTGCACGATTTACTTCTATTTGGAGTTGCTACGGAGACTCAAGCCCGTACTATGATGGATTGTCTCCAAAATTCATGTCCGCTTGGGGTAAGGTTAATGTTGCTAAATCATCTATATTCTTTTCTCCTAAAGTTCCCTTACATACTAAACTTCGGATTAAAGACATAACTCAAATGCATATTTCTTGTGAAATTGGAAGATATCTTGGGTTCCCTCTTTCCCGGAACAGGAGACCTAAAGAGAAGTTCCAGTATGTGATTGACAGAGTCAAGTCTAAGTTGAGTATGTGGAAAGCGAATAGTCTTTCCATGGCAGGAAGGATTACGCTTGCTAAGTCTCATTATCGCACTATTCTGTTTATACCATGTTGGTTGCCAAGCTTCTGTTAGTGTGTGTTATGAAATTGAACGCTTGCAAAGAAATTTTATTTGGGGCCATGATGGCAATGGTAAACATTTTCACCCTATTGGATGGGATCAAGTTACGAGACCTAAGGACGGTGGTGGATTAGGGCTTAGGAGACTCGGTCATTACAGTGTAGAGCTCAGAGTGCTAAGCTTGCTTGGAATCTTGTGAAAGGTGCTAAGGGTTTGTGGTGACATTCTCTTTCAAAAATACATGGTTAGAGATGATGATTTCCTTATTCACTATAGGCCCTGGTGATTCTAGATTATGGAAGTTCATCTCGTGAGCAACGTCATACTATTGATAGAGGCTCTAGGTGGCTTGTCGAAATGGGATGACTGTTAGCTTTTTAATGACGCTTGGATTGGAGCCGAGGTGTGCCTTCAGGACTTCGCTACGTCCTTTGACTACGTAAGAGGAGAATTCAGTGATGGCAGATTGGAGTGTTGGTGGACACTGAAACGTGGAGAAGATATCCTCTATTGTCGCTTCTGCGGGGGTTAGGAAGATTGTTGCAATTCTTCCACCAAGATCCGATACGGGGCATGATTGTTCGATATGGGTCCGACCGGATGGGGTCTTTTCGTTAAGAGCGCTTATTCTTTGCTGGAATCGCTTCCTTTGTATAATATGGATAAGATTTTCAAAGCTATATGGATATGGGGTGGAGCTGAGAGAATTCGGGTTTTTATGTGGAAAGTGGCCCCCAACAAGTTGCCGACAAACACATGGAGGAGCTCTGGTCCCATGATTCGCCTCTTTGTGGTATGTGTAGTAATGAGGTTGAGGATATTTTACATATTCTGCGTGACTGTATGTATGCTAGAAACATGTGGACTACTATGGTAAAGCCAAGGTATGTGTCTTCTTTTTTCTCTCTGAATCTGAGAGACTGGCTGGGTCTTAATCTAAGTCAACAAGGGAATTAATCGGGTAGGTATTGGAATTTATTTTTCGGTGTCGCTATATGGAAGTCGTGGGAGTGGAGGAATAAATGTATCTTTGATGTTAATTTTACTAAGCCTCCCAACCAGTGTTTCTATTCACATGATTTGGTCAAGTTTTGTGTCTATTACTAACCTCGCGGTGGGTCGTCACCCTTCACCGCCTATCAACAATCGGGATGGGGAAACCGCCAACCGGATGGCTAAAGCTAAATGTGGATGGGGCAAGCGCTAGGGACTACTACCATGCCGGCTATGGTGGGGTGATTAGAGATTGGATGGGTACGTGGGTACTTGGCTATTCTAGGATGATCGGGGACTGTCACCTAATGAAGCGAAGGAGTGGGCTATCGTCGAAGGGCTTCAAATTGCTTGGGATCTTGGCTTCAGGAAGATCATCTTGGAATCGGATGCGGATTCAGTTGTTCACCTTTTGTTGGATCAGGATTGTATGACTTGTAGTAATGTCATTTTGAAAGCTAGAGAGTTGTTGTCCTTCAATTGGCAAGTGGTTGTCAAATGTATCTCTAGGGATGCTAACCGGGTTGTGGATGCTTTAGCTAAGAGGGGCATTTCGTATTCTTCTTCTCTCAATGAGTGCCCCTCGATTTGAGGTCCTGGATTATTCAGAGAGTCTGGGATTAGTTTCCCCATTAATTGATGTAATTTTTTTACTTTAATTAAGGCCGTATGCCTCCTTTTTAGCAAAAATAAATAAATAATCTGTTAGGAGCAAGTGGTAAGGAATTTACTCTCTTAACCATATCATCGCTTGAGGCGTAGGAATGAAGAAAATGGTGTTAGGAGCTCTCCCCCACGACCGTGGACCCAACTAGGGCGAATTGCATTAGTTGGAATTGAAGGTTCCAATGAACCGAGTTAGATTCCAACAAAAAAAAAAAATCTAGGGAAGAAATTGCTCCTTCTTCTTTTCCAATGGCTTCCTTGTCGAATGGCCTCTTGAATTGATACATCTTTTAAATTGTAGGATGCTATTTTTACAAAACTCTAGTTATTGATGGTCTTAGCAACGAAGACATAAAAACAAAATACAAAAGTCAGGTGGTTATGATAAGTGGGATTCAATTCTCAGCTCGATAAAAGGATTCAATAGGTTGGCCTAAAAATTAACAAGATATCATTAGAATAATCAACTACATGAGTTTTTAGGGAAAATTGGGGAAGCCTCTATTAAAAATCTTCCCCTTTTCTCTATTAAGAATGTTTTTACCAATTAAAAAGAATAAAAATAATTCATAAGTTGAATAAGTTAAATTGAGTTATTTATTTTTTGAAATTTATATTTTCTTACTTCTTCTATTGTTATTAGGGCTTTTGTTAGGGATAATAAAATTTGAAAAAAAAATTAACAAATAATTCATTTAAAAATTATAAGTCAATAGTATTTTTTAGAGAAATTGGGGAAAAAGTCTCCCAAAATCTGGGAGAAGGACCAATGAATATAATCTGTCCCTTTTATAATGTATTCACCTCATGATGCATGTCCAATTGAGCACCAAGTGTCTTATCGTACACTAATGTGAATGTGATATCATTTGTTTATGCAAAAATTAAATAGATAGATATATAAGCTACTTGATTTTTGTTAAGGAGATTAAAGAAACTAAATAATTTAGATTAAAATATATATATTTATCGTTTTTAGGTAAACTAATTAGCCTGACTCATAAACTGAGATATAATCTAATAATAATGATTAATTTATTTATTTTGCTTCATTAATATATTGAAAAAAAAATCAAACATCACTTGTATTAAAGATTAGAGACAGAAAGAAATGGATATTATTGGAATGGAGCATTTTGGGTTTAACAGCGACTTCCTTCTCTGTAAATATGTCCACTCATTCTTCTCTTCCTCACAACTCTCTGTATCTTTCTCACTGTGCTTAACTCATCTCAGCCAATCAGCCATGGCTTCTATTGAAAGTAACAATCAAGAGGGTCTATCTTACTTCTTCGTTAACGAAGAATTACTTTCTTCTAGGCTTGGTAATGTGCTTTTAATAATATTCTTATTTTCACATCTTCAAGTTCAATAGTTGAGGCCGACCAAAACGTTCAGCAAAAGCACGCTTTCCTCTTCAACAGAAACCAGGACGGTGTATATTGTGTATGTAGGGTTTTCATGCAATCGGTTGAGGGATCTTCTTGTCCGCTGCATTTTCACTTTTCATCAATTTGGGTCTGAGTCAGAAAACTCGCCCCGTATCTCTCTCTCTCTCTCACACACACACATATTATAGAGATATGTTTGTGTTGATAAGTAACATGAAACAGGGCTTCTTATTGTTGAATGGTGCAGGGAAATGTCCTTCTCTGTTGTTTCCATCCAATTGAAGTTAAAAATAGCCAGAGAGGCAAACATGGGAGTGACTTTGGTGTTAATGATTCTCAAGGAACGTGTGTGTGTGTGTGTGTTTGTGTTGTTCTTCCAAACATTTCTTCTTTTGGTAATTAATTTTCAAGTTGTTATACATAAATATATGGGCAGGGTTCCTAGCTACTCAGAGTGGAAGCTTTAAAATTTTGCATTACCTGTGCAAAGATAAGAACGGTTTACTCCACAAACAAACAGGGAGGGCAGCTTATGATGGCACCTTGTTTCATCACATGGAAAAATACATATGTATATGAGAACTCTCATGCCACTAGGTTATAAGGCCAATAAATACAAAGAGACTTTGAATCACGTTTAAATAGATTTGCAATTGATGATAACGGAGAACTTATTATTATTATTATTATTATTATTATTATTATTATTATTATATATATATCACTTGTATTCCCCTCAAACAGAGTACAAATAATAGTATATGTCTATATCAATACCAACATACTTCTTATGTCCTAAATGTAACTAGCTACTAGTAATTATGTAAATTAATTATTTGTAAAAAAATGTGCGCTAGTGTTTTTCTAAAACCTCCCTTATTTTAATCACACAATGGTCATTCATCTTTGGGGGAATAAATAAGACAAAGAAAGTTGAGGTTTTATATTTATGATAAAAACAATCTCCTCGATTAGTTCCTACACACACTCACACCCCCATACAGATTATAATGTCATTGTGGATTTGAGGTTATTATTATAGTAAGTAATCTAGAACTTTGTAAGCTCTCTCTTAACTTATATAAACTTCAATTCACTAGAAAATGAAAATCCACAGTGACATATATCCACTATTATTCACAAATTTGATGGAAAGTGTAGTAGTGTTCATTATCGTGGACGTGTAAGTATATTTTTGTATGAATGATGCTTTGTGTTGTGTGTTGGCATATATTGGTATAGCCAGCGATTCATGAGGTTGGGATATAGACAGCTGGTTCCTATCAATCAACACCAAAAATGGGATAATATTATCTTAATTTGTAGGGTTCTCATTATATATACCCTCTCTTCGCTTTCATCCTCCTCCAATCTCAAGTTTTGACACTTATTCTAGATGTGACCACTCATTCTCAGTTAAATCATGCCAACCCATATTCAATATGTCTTATACTTAATTATTTTTCAATACTGAGGCAGGATGTTCTATGCTGGTCAAGAAGGACTTCTCATGTTGGTTAGTGAATGTTAGTATATATAAAGGCTTAGTAATTTGTTCTAAATTTAAGTCAGTAAGACAAACAATGTGAAAAATGGTTAAAGGATAATTTTGCACCGGAAGTATTAAAAAGAGTGATTTTACTCGTCGTTATCTCAGTTTATTTTGACTATCAATTGATCAAATATGATGAGTTAGCAGTTCACATGTCATTCAAGTTATTTTTGTTAAGGAGTAAATTTGTAGGGAAGTCAATGTGTAATTTACTTCATATTTTTTCAAAGTTAAATTTAAAACTTATTGGACAAATTTACACTTAAATAAAAATAACGTGGATGACATGTCGATGGTTAGCTCAATATATTTGGTCAACTAAAAGTCAAAATTAACCTAGATAAGGGTCAAGGCAAAACTGCTCCATTTTTATATTTCCGGGACAAAATTGCCCCTCAAAAAACTTAAGGGCAAAGTTAGCGCTAGATGAAAACTTTCGAAACAAAAATTCCTCTTAACCCTATGAAAATGATAGTTCATGTGTCAATATAATTTTTTTTTTTTTTTTGGTAAATGAACGTTTTAAAAAATTATTCTCCTTGACATATATAACCAAACAGGTAGTATGGATATGGAATGCAAACCAATATGGAAAAGTTAAATTGAATGGGATAATAAATGGTGGGGGAAGCCTAAAACCTAATGATGTAGAGTTGTAGTAGTGTTGTTGTGGTGGCACATCAAAAGACCAAGACAAAAATCCTCACAACACACGACAATGTAAAATTTACAACAGTTATGTAAACAAGCAAACAAATGATGCAAAGACGGTGCCCTTCATTATTGAAACTCATGAAGTGACCTTCCCCTAATTCATTCCCCTCTTCCATTGCATTTGCCTTTTATTTTTTTGTCTTTCTTTTTTCCTTTTCCTTTTCCTTTGATTCAACTCTCATTGAGTGATTGCTTCTCCACCCACCAACCATCTCTCTGTTTGATCACACAGAAACAGGAATGTTAATTACATCATTAATTTGTTTGGCAAAAATTAGTTTCTATATTAAATTTTTCTTAAATGTATGTATTAATTGCTAGCTATGGTAGGTAGAGGATACACATAAAGAGGGTGTATATATATAGTTATAAATATGAATAATTTTGAGATAAAAAGATACGACGAGGGAGGTATGAAGATTATGTTCCGACGTGTTTGATGGAGAGAAAGAATCAATCTGTTCATTTAATAAACATACTGTCTGGTCAATTATTGGAAGCTTAATTGTTTGATATGCAGTCCCTTTTCCCTTTTCAATCATTTTCATTTATACTATGCTTTCTTCTTCATTGAGATCGCTAGACTGTTTCTTTTTCATCTACTGGATGGCGGGGATTAATATATATAAGTGTGTGTGTGTGTTGATTGAGGTAGAACTGTACTGGTTTAGTTTTCATCTAGTGAAGAGTAATACATAGCTTTAATCATTGATTATAACTACTTTTTTTTGCCTTCCATAAACACATGTTATATATAAGAGTTTTTTTTTTTGTTAAACACAAGTTTTTTTTTTAAATTGGAGGCAGTCTTGTTTAAGACACTGTTGGATACTAAATACAGGTACTAAATATCGTTGATTTTGTTTTTTTTTTATTCATGGAATGGAAGCTAAGCATGCTGGCCTAATTAATGAATATTCAAATACAAAATTAATAGATAGATTAATATACTTTTAAGCTCATTTCTTTGATGGTTCCTCCATGTCTTGTTCGAACATTATAATATATAGGATTAATATATTGAATTGGAAACGCGTTTGGATTTTCCACTGCCGTTTATTTATTTATTTACATTTGTTATTGCTGAATCGTTAGCTTAAAGTATCGTGAAAAGTGTAAAGCCCTCAAATGTTGTATTTTTTCCATGTTAGTTTTTTTTTTTTTGTTGAGAAATTAATAAATTATCTCTATGTTCAAAACTTCAAATCCTTTTGCATCCAAGACAAACTCTAATATTGCTGGATGAAAATCAATTTATTCAATAATTGTGGTTTGAATTGACTTGAGTGTTAATGTCATTCCACAATAATGTGTTAGTGAGGACAAATTAAGAAAAAATTATTCCACAAAAAGGACGATACTTTTATTGGTTTTTTTCTTGTATTCTATTAATTAAAAGGTACTAATGAACGACCAGGTCAGAGTCAATGGTTTCTGCATATTATATTTACTGCAACGAACCACACATTATAATATATTCATAATTAAATACATACAGGTAAGTTCGTGGTGGAATATACTATTCCTTACTTCATTGACTACTTAATACCTTTATCGTTTCCAGTAAAGAAAATTTGAAAATTCTGAGTCAATTGTATGGTCAATTTTACGAGATGCTTTGCTTATTTTGCGAAGCTTTGGTTTGAATAATTGACTCTTCACATGCATTTAATTAATATTTCCACCTACTTAATTTAATTAATCCGCTACATACAAAGTTGTAATGATCAGCTAGATTAATTACCATTAATACTTAGAAAAGAGACATACAAAAAGAGGTCATTGTTAGATCAATCATATATATATAATTCACAAACCTTTAATATGGATAATCACGTCTGGTATATATTATTATTTTAATCTGTGGAATAATATTGCAAGTGACATATATTTTACAAGGCAAGATGAGGATCAGGATGACATATGGAGTGTGACAATTGTGTGAACATGAATAAACTCCCACCATTCTTTAATACTACTGGTCCTAGAATAAAGTTTGTAGTACAATTTATACTACAAACTTTATTGTATATTTAGAAGTGAAGAAATAGGAAGTATAATATTAAGGAAACTAATATAGGTTATTTGTTTTAAAAAATTAGTTATTTGCAACAAATAACTTTAAAAAGCAGTTAAGTTGGGTATTTTTATCATATACACTGTAAGTATTCCTTGATATGAGCTCAATTTATTATATGTGATCAATAGAAATACTTCAAAAAATTATAAATTTAAAAGACCCAATGTATTGAGGTATATATTTAGGACCGAAATAGCAGAATTATTATTGTCTAGCTAGCTTCTATATTCTATATTTATGATATAGACATATGTATTATTATTTGATATCTATACATAACGTACTGCGTACACTCACATGAATTGATGAAGTAAGGAAGAAATCAGTCTCAAAGAACATATCGTGTTACCATATGAATATATAAATATAGAGAGAGAGAGATGGCCAAAATGACTTTTCAACCAAACGCCCAAATAATAATAACCCAAACAAATTGTTGCTATCATGAGACACTCCGATTAACCCAAGTGCCGTGTTCTCGCTGTTTCTCTATCGATCACCATCCCCAAACTGGACCAAACCTATCCCCTATATGTGTGTGCATTTCCTTTTTTTTTTTTTTTTTTTGGGGGGCGGTGATGTGTACATATATGGGCGATGACTTGTAGAGGAAAGGTCATTGAAAGACACTAAAATTGAGGGGAAGGAAAGTAGAGAGCACGTGATGGGTCCCTTGAGTTGGTATGTTTCAATCAAAATCAGAGTTCACACACACACAATATATATATATATATATACGTATATAATTATACAGAGAGAGAGAGAGTTGTTAACACCTGGATCAAACTATAATAGGCTTTTGATGGAGTCTTTGGAGTCAACTAGCACCACCTTCCCCTCACCAGTTTCTTTTGACTTGTCCCTTTATCTCTCTCAAAAACCCACCTCTCTTAACGTACCCTTCTTTAATTATTATTTCTCTCTTTTTCTCTACCCTTTTCATTTACGCTCTCCAGTCACATCAATATATTGTTTTCACTCATTCTAGATACAACTTTAATTAATTTAATCAAGAACTTAAATATAACACACAGTTTAAGTGTAATTTGTACTATAAAATTTGTCCTAAATTAAGACTGGAGTGAGTATATATATACGAAATGTGTTTCCTACATATCATTTAGATGGGTAACGCGCTTTAGATAATTCAGATTTAATTTTTTTTATTTTTTATTTTTTGAAAAAAATTATTTTAATTAGTAAAAAATCTAAAATAAAGATTATCTTTTAAATAATATTTTTTATTAAAAAACACTAGATAAAAAAATTAAATATGGATTATCGAAATCCATCTAAACATGGAATGAACGCGTCCAACCTATCATTTATATAGGCAGGAAAACGCGTTCCATGTATATACAAAGGTGTGAATGAACATATGCACTCGTTAATAATATCGGTGGTATAAGGGTATATTTACAATTCAGGAGGTGGGTTTAGTTAGAAAGAAAAGTCTAGAGTTCGAAAATGTATTTAGATGAGTAGCTTCAAGTGAATGTTTTCATCAAAAGTAGCCGAGATGTATTGGGTGCAAAATAGCGTTTGAAAATTTGACTTGCAACTGATTAAGTTTGACTTTTCTTGACCTGACGATGACGTGCCTTTTCGATTATCCTTTAGACAACCGATCAATATCGAAATATTTTTCAAGATCCTAAAACAATTTTCAAAATTATGAAATATTTTTGTACTAAATCAGATTCCGAAAATACTTTTAGTACGATGACTCTGAATATTTTTCAAAATCCTTTACATGATCAATACGAAATATTTTTTCGCATCCTAAAATTATATTTGCACATTTGAAATGCCACGTCATCGTCCCAAGAAAAAAGTCATACTTAACGGTCAAAAGTCATCTTAACGACTAACCTATTATTTTTGCACAATTTATAACGCACAATTACTTTGCCTCGAAAAGCGTTTCGCTTAAAAAAGATACGCGTATATTTGGTGACCTAACTCAAAAGTCTATTTCAATAATTTTGTGCCTACGTGTACTGTTGGTTTCTCTCTCTCCCAGAGAAAATTCAAAATTTCTACTACCAAAAGTTTTTTAAGAAAAGCGCTGAAAGGGACTAACACCATAATCAAAAGATTCCCAACCAAAAAAAAAAAAATACAAATATTCGGAGAAGTTCATATTATATACCTAAACATGCATCATCTAACGAAATATACGTATTTATACGTAGTGTGTGCAGTGTGTATACACATCAAGTTGAGGCTCCCTTACGTGAATTCTCCTCAAAGATATCATAATCATCAGGTACAGAAGCCTACCCCCACACCCACACACACAGACAAACTGTTTCGCTATAACTTGTTTCATATTTATTTACACACACAGTCACACACACAAACAATATATAAGGCCTACCTTCCTCCTCTACCTCTATCCATTTCACATACACATTATTCTCAACGCACACAACCATGTCGATTTTCTCTTCTCTTGTTCTTCTTCTTCCTCTTCCTCTTCTGTTACTCACATCCTTCATAACCCCATCGTCTTCGGCCTCCGACGTGGCTTTCATCTTTGGCGGTTGCTCTCAGGCTAAGTTCACACCAGGCTCCGCCTACGAGTCCGGCGTCAACTCTCTCCTCACCTCCATCGTCAACGCTGCCACGTCCTCCTCCTACAACAACCTCACCGTCCTTTCCTCCTCCTCCTCCTCCTCATCATCATCATCACAGGACATACCTATCTACGGCCTCTTCCAGTGCCGCGGCGACCTTGCCGCCACCGACTGCTCCCACTGCGTCTCGCAGGCCATCTCCCAGCTGGGCACTGTCTGCCCTGACTCCACCGGCGGAGCCTTGCAGCTCGACGGTTGTTTCGTTAAGTATGATGATTCTAAGTTTTTGGGCGTGGAGGACAAGACTTTGGTCATCAAGAAATGTGGGACGCCGGATGGGTTTAACTCTGATGTGTTGACTCAGAGAGATGCTGTGTTGGCGTATTTGGAGACGTCCGATGGGGTGTATAAGATGTTCAGAACGACTAGCTCTGGGAATTTGCAGGGCATGGCGCAGTGCGTGGGGATTTGAGTGCCAGCGAGTGCCAGGATTGCCTCTCGAATGCGATCGGACGGCTCAGAGAAGAGTGTGGGCCCGCCCAGTGGGGACAGATATACTTGGCCAAGTGCTATGCGCGCTACTCCGAAGGTGGATATTACTCGCCCGGGGGAAACGGTAAGCGGCTCCACCACCGTAAATAGTGGTGGTTAATTAGGTTCTGTTATGCAGTTCTTGCTTCTTTATTAATATATTTTTTTTTTTAAAGTGAGTGATTATTTGGTGAAAGTTTACTTGCTTGACTAATTTCTAATTTACGTTTGAGGCCACGTGAATGCGTACAAAGTCGGTGTGGAACTGAATATAGTTGGTATTTGGTAGGAGGCATAACTTTTAATTATTCAATGCTATCATTTTTTAACATTTTTTTAGAAAAATATTTTGATATGGTCTGATTTTGGACCCATTTAATTGGGTTTACTTGCAAAAATTTTATGTGTTCTTGTGTCTAGAGTTTGTTTGGCCTTGAGTTTTATTGCCTTCCTTCTATCTTTTATTTTTCAAAAATCAAGTCAATCATTGTTCATACCCTTCTAAATTAATGAGGGTATAACGAAAGAAGAGCATAATTTTAAAAAGAAAAAAAGGGAATGATTTGATTTTCGTGATCCGTTCTTATGAATTTTGGCCGTGATATGCTGCCTTTCT